>OVAN01004428.1:4318-25906 GCA_900406275.1 Anastatica hierochuntica
AAATGCAGTTTTTCATGAAAGGTCTAAACACATTGCAACCAAATATCATCACATAAGGGATTCAGTTTCTACAGGAGAAGTAATCCTACACAAGATACATACTAGCAAGAATCTACCAGATTTTCTAACTAAGGCCTTACCTGGTCCAAAGTTTAGTCTCTGCTGTGATTTGGCATGCCTTGCCTAAGCAAGGCACTAGCCCCGGGTAGCTAAGGTCTGTGAAATCATCCAGTGTTCCTCGCAAAAGGTAAAAAGAACAGGTTAGATCTGTATACTGGTCAGAACACAGACAAAAGGAACTAAAGAGGAGTTCTTTAGGAGAAGAAGATACCCGGAGGCACAGGACCTGGAAGCTGAGGACTGAAGCTTCAGGTGGAGATGACTGAGCGAGGAGGGTTTGTTTCTGGAGGAACGGGATGAAGATCTCGAGGTGGAGTTGATCTCCATAATAGATCGGGGAAGATCTGTACTGTTATCACAAGGAAACAAAGGATAAATGTAAGAATCAGCTTTAGTACATACATGCATCTAGCCAGACAAAAATGGTTGCATGCAAAGAAATTGAAGAGTTCCTTGTTGTTACCTTCGAGTATCGATGGTCTTTGAGTCTGTAGCTTCCAGCTGGGGTAAGGATCTGCTCTATGAACATATGTTCAGAGGAAGCTTGAAAGGAAAAAGGAATATGAGGCTATCGAGTTACAGAAAAGGTTTTGTCTAGCTAGAGAAGAGGAAGATCGTGACAAGGACATGGTCACTGAATCTTAGATTCGTGAATGGATTCACGGGTTGGGGTTTCTGCTATCGAAAGGAAGAAGAGAGAGAGAGGAGTAGCTTCAGAGTTTGAGAGAGAAAGACGCGTTTCATCTTCTGAAGCAAAAGGTGGAGTTTGTGAGTGAGTTTGCTACAGATGATGGGTCTAGTTAATTCAAGCTCAAGTATGTTTCTTTGTTGTTGCTAAAGGATTCTAGCTAATGGGTATGGGCCGAGTCGGTGAGGCCCATTAGCTTTATTGTTAAGATATTAACTAACAGAAGTTAGCTAGAGAAGAGAGAGAGAAGGAACAGAACAACAACAATAGAACAGATAAGATCGAGAGAGAGAGAGAGAGATCAAGAAGTAGAGAAGAAACAAGAAGCTCTCTTCGCCATTGTAGAGGTGACAAGAAGCTTGAAGATCTTTTAACATGTATGGGTATTCTCTTGATCTAGCTCCATTGTAAACATCTCTTGATCCTTGTTCTGTTTTGCTTGGTGAAACCTGTAACAAGCAAAACAAAGTATTAGCCTCTTTCGATCTTAAAGCATAAGGAAGATAGTGGATGCATGAGGGTTTGGTTCCCTCCCCGGAGAGTAGAGAAATCGAACTCTGAGTAAACAAAGTTCTGTGTCAAACATAATACTAATCTTTGTCAAACATCAAGTAATACACACGATCAAAATCAACATTCATTAAATATAAAACCAGAGGAGATACATAAAGCCGACAAAGGTGAATTACCTTTCCGGAACCAAAAGCCGGCGGATTTATAGATAAACCTCCAGAGTCGAACGATAAGCATTACATAACCGAAAACTAAAGACGACAAAAATTAAGGAGGACAATATACATCTACAAACAATTTAGAAAGCGAACATAAAATTTCCAATAAGGCAAAGCCACAAACGCGGAAGCAGATATAAGCGAGAATGCAATCCTGGTCGAATTTATTTGGGCTAAGAGAAAGGCTCCTTATATTGTTCTGAAGCAGAACCACGAGCACCCGTCAATCTTTCTATTGCTTCGAGAAGACGAAGCCACGAGAACACGGTCCTCACAAGCCGAGCAGTCGCAGATGGAGGAGATGACTAACGACTACCCAAAGACCAATAGCAAATGAGCAAAAGCTCCTCAATCCCTTCCAAAGAAACCCGGTTGAAACCGTCGGTTTCGACTAAGGGAAAGCAGAACTTACCGCATCCAGAACTTTACCCACCGAAAACCACCAAGACAACTAACCCAGAACCGCCACCGGCGAAGACAGTGAACAGTGACCGTCGCAAGCCTCCACCAAAACTAATCTCCAAACTGCCCTAGAAACTTAATCCTCCTTTGAAACACCGACCCAACCACATAATTTGCTCCTCAAACTCCTCGTCGTTGCACCAGAAGTCACCCCCACCAAGGAGAAGGCCGGATCTGAGAAGAACCCGACGCATCTCCGGCGAGAGGTAAGGTCTAGGACCTCGAGCATCTCGGACTAGAAGAAAGACAACCGAGGTAGGGTAAAATAAAATTAACCAACGAAAGACAAAAACCCTCCGACACCGACGAGCTTCGCCGGATCGGAGGTAGACCAAACCTGAAACTGTTTTTTACTTTTCTTTTCTCTCGAAAGCCAAATCTTGTTTCAAAGTGAAATATAAATATATATACCAAATATTTAAAGGTTAATTGTTGTTTATGTTTTTTCCACACTACTACATGTAATAATAATGTATTTGAAGAAAATGCATTATGAAACAACGAACTATACACATGCATGTAATAAAGAATCCTCGAATATTCTCGTTACAGTTTCATTTTACTTTTGTTTTATCCGGATAATGATGTGTATCATAATTTTATAACATCTTCCTTTGTATTTTACTCTTTTTTTTGTCTTTTTCTTTATCTTTTTTTCCCCCTCCTTTTCTCTTCTTTTATGGTCTTTTGGTCCACTTTGTTTGGCATGCCCTCACGTGGTAAGAACCAAAGACAATCATCAAGCCTATGAAAACTGAAAAAATTAAGAGGGAATCATTTTGATCCCTTATTACCAAATCCTTCTCATATTACCAAACAATAATTGATTTTAGTGAGTTCATTACTAAACTTCCTTTTTGTTAATAAAAAATCCACTAGCTGATTTTCCTTTTCAGTTAAATTACAAGACTTCATTGCACTTTGCAAATAAAGCTTCTCGACATAGTTTTTTCTTTTGATTTTAAACAGAATATGAGAACTTTTAATTTTTGTAAAGTGTTATAAAGTTTCTAATTCTTACAAAACTATTTAAGTAATTGTTTATAAGATAAATGATAAAGATAATGCGTTTTATAAGCGTGTACGAAAGCTTAATAATCCTTTAGTTTCCTCGAACTTGAATGGAACTTTCCTAGAAAGATTGGAAACTTGAAGCTAACATGTATGATGATGATGATGATGATGATCAGCAAATGTAGATGAGGATGGCTTATGCATGATGATGATGATCCCAAATCATGGATGTATTATTAAATTAAATTAATATTGAATGAGATGTCGCATCAAGCGCACATCCACAATAAAAACATGAATACGACGACTAAATAAATTTCAGCTTTACGTTACCATAAAAAGAGTAAAAGGAAACAAATAGTAATGTGAGCATTGATGTCATGGGTTGGCATTCACTATGTGTTGTTGACTTACCTGTTAAATTCGTTTAAAATATAACTAAAACCTAATTATTTTGGTCAAGACAATTAGTAAGAGTACTAATTTATTTTTATCTTTAAATTACTCGTTAACTTCACCAAAGAAAACCAAAATGTAACTTGACAAAGAGCAAAAATCTATATAAATGGATTACTTTCATATATATAGACGTGTATAACTTGGTCAAATCTATAAACTCGGTTCATTATAATCGGTTTAATACAATCATTAAGTTAGTAAGAAGTGAACAAAATTAGATCTTGTTTCTTGTGACAAACCTCCCTTGAAATTATTAAATAGTTATCATGTCCATTATTAGGTAGTTGCTTGTTTATTTAATTTTCGAATAGCCAATGTCTAGTGACACTAGTAGTTACTATATATGCTGAAACTTGTAGAATATAAAACAATTTGTTGTACTAGTTTAGTTTGATAATAATATGTAATATATGGACTCAAATGTGTCCAAAAACTAAGGAATAATATATACTCCAAATTCTAACAGTCACAACTTACAATACGGGAGAGAGCATGATGCTGAGGACAAGAGCAATATTCCCATCCAACTGGCTTAAATTTTTGTAGAGACTACGCCTAATACCGACACCATTACTTCAAATATTCAATTTATCCCCAATTTATAAAAAAATTTTGATTGACTATAATAATTTCTATATATAAAACTATAGTATGTGATCAGTATGAAGAAATTATAGGGCATGTAGATTTTATGTGATAATATGGTATAGCTTCTATAAGTTAATACTTAATTAATTAATGCATCGATAAATAATTATTTTT
This sequence comes from Anastatica hierochuntica, assembly GCA_900406275.1. Taxonomy (NCBI): domain Eukaryota; kingdom Viridiplantae; phylum Streptophyta; class Magnoliopsida; order Brassicales; family Brassicaceae; genus Anastatica; species Anastatica hierochuntica. Next base: position 8,555 of record OVAN01004428.1, read on the forward strand.
TCTGCTTTCAAATAGAGTTTTTGACAAAAAAAATTCTATAAAATAATAAAATATTTTTATCGTATCAACATTAATTTATAGAGATTTTAATGTATGAGGTAAAATTGTACTTGTGTAATGTGTAATTGTGAAAACCAAATAGGGAAAAAATTGTGTAATTGAGACAGAGATATCCAATCAAGTGAATGGTGGGGAAAGAAGAAACTACGTAAGCTAATTTATTACAAGAGGAAAGAAGAGAATGGTAGTTATATAATTACGCATTTACTATGATACTTTTGACTAAGCATTTATGGACATTCACCATTGAGCTTTTAATTTTAATAATTATTGTTATTGTTTTTTCTTATTTTTGGTAAAATTAAAATTCACTAATCGTTAGACCATCTTCAACTCCACTCTATTTCTTACTCCACAATAGAGTAAAATGTAATTTGGAGTAAAAAATGTTTTAACCCCATTATTTTCCACTTCATAATGGAGTAAAAGGTGGGTTTACTCCATTTATGGAGTAATACATTTTTTGTTTGTTCATTATTCAATTTTTAAAATGGAGTAGGGTTGAAGTAAAATTCCACTTCATATTTTACTCTAAAATGGAGTGGGAAATGGAGTAATGAACAAACAAAAAAATTATATGGAGTAATAACTTTTTTGTTTGTTCATTACTCCATTTTGGAGTAAAATATGAAGTGGAGTTGGAGATGGTCTTATGGAGTTACTCCATTTTGGAGAAAAAATAGAGTTTTACATTGGAGATGCCCTTAAGGCATCTCCAACTCTACTCTATTTTTCATTTCAAACTTCATTTTGAAGTAAAATCTTCTCCAACCCCACTCCATTTTTCACTTTAAAATGGAGTAACTAATGAGATTACTCCATATATGGAGTAACTCCATTTTTTATTCTATTTTGAAGTTAAACTTTTTTATTTATAAAAAATCTTTCAAATGTTACACTTTTTAATTTATACTTTTTTATTACTACAACAATTTTTTATTATTACGGTCATTGTATATTTGCACATCAAGCCACAAATCTTGTATGTTACTATTCTGTAAATAAACAAAAGCTTGGTCTTTTATAGTTAAAATACATGCAAATGGCTAAGCTTTTAATTGTTACATGCAATTGCCTATGTTTTTTTGTTATTACCATTTTCTATGATGAATTAATGATCTAAGGCAAGTTAACGAAAATAATTGCTGACTTGATGTGTTAATTTGATCCTTTTAGTTTGCAACAATTATTTATTTTAATGTAAAATAAAAAAATTCTTCATAACATAATGAGAAATAGTTTTTTTTCTTAATCTACCAGACAGCTAAAAATACAATCTATGACAATTCTATTGTTAGAATGAATCTTGACTTTTTAGTAACATTTCTTATAGATTTAGGAAATCTTCACTAGAATACAAGTAATTTAAAAAAAAAAATGAAGTAGTTTGCTGAGCTCATCTCATCATGAGATTCAACTTAGCTCATTTACTATATGCTCATATCTAAATCACCTAAATCGTGAATTAAATGAGCCAATTCACGAGTTAATGTTATAAATATAATATTTAAAACAATAAATGATTATATCTTATGGAAAAAAATAACCAAGAACAAAATTATAAAAATATCAAAAAATTATCTGTAAATAGAAATCTAAATCAAAATATAAAAAAATAAAATAACCACGTCCTAAGTTCAACAATACGAGTAAATAAAATAAAAGACAAAGCATCAAATAATTTTGTTATTTTATTTATGCATGATTGTACTTCATATATATTTAAGTTAAACTAATTTTTTAAAAAAATTTAATAACTTTTTATTTATTGATTTATTATATAAAATTTTAATTTATAAAAATGTCATTTGTTCTATCTAACGATTTATTTGAGATTGTTCACTTAGTTCAACAACTCTCTGTCCGACCCAGAGAGAAAATCAGATAAGCCATGTTTAGAGTCACCTATATTTTAAAAATTTTAGGATAATATTTTTTATAAGATAATAGATATCAACAATACAAAAAGCAAATTAACTTTTAGGATCAGATTATTTTTAAGATAATGAATCCATAAGTCCAAAAACAAGAACTAATTAACTTGTGGAGCCCCATATATAGAATTATATATCCCGACTATCAATAGATAATAAATATTTATTTAACTCTTTTCTATCGTTTTCTAAATTACTTTTTCTGTAAGATAAACTAGAACTTTTAATTCAAACTTGATATAATTTAAAAAAATATATATACATATTTTTGAACTAATATTTTTATGGTTTTCGATTACTAGACGAAAATATGCCACAATTTTTTTCTCGTTTTAGACCTCTATTTTTGTTAATACGATTTTGGACAATTTATTTAAACTTGATCATTTAACTTATTTGTTAAATGACCTTATGAAATAGAGCTCAAACCGACTCAAATTCATGAGTTAGACTCATATTAACACCGCATTTGTATCTCCCGTAAATTCGGATTGACCCACAGTGATCCGGTAAATATTCCAGTTTGGATTGTACTCATTCTATAATTAAATTGTAAAAATAGAATGTTAAATATGTTTATGTTACGGAAAGCTTCGTAAAATATTTTTGGAAGCTTTACAAAATGTTATTTTTGTATAAATTAGCTTTTTAAAATGTATAGGAACTTTTTATAACAGTTTAGAAATCCTTTCATAAACGATGGAAGTCCTCCTCTTCTTAAATAAGCTTAACACAACCATAAAAATGGATTCAAATTGGAAAGTTTTTAATGTTTTAGAAATGATTTCCGCATTTTTTTTTGTCTATAAGTTTAATACTCCCTCTGTATCATTTTAGTTGATGTTTAAGGTTATGCACAAATATTAAAAAAAAACATAAATTTAATATGTTTTTCTTGTTTACATAAAAAAATATTTATAAAAAAATTACATCAACCAATGAAAAAATACATTGTAAAATTTCATTGGTCAAGAAAGTCAAATGGTTTAAATATTTGCATAGAAAGTTGTTAACATCAACTAATTTGAAACAAAAGAAAAATCCTAAAACATCAAGTAAAATGATACGGAGAGAGTATTTAGATATTAAAACAGGATATTTTAGGTGTGAGTAATGTTTTGGTCTAAAAAATTAATTTCAGGATAAAATAGACAATAAGAAAATATTAAAATATACACATATGATAAAAAACCTAGGAGAATGGCGGCGGCGACAGGGTGACGAAGGAGTGCTCAAGTTGTGATCAAAGCGGCCAAGGATTGGATCGAGAAGACTCTCACGTGAGAGAAATAGCTGTGATCTCATAGCTTCATCTTTCCATTGAAGGTGTCTTTGCTTGGTTTTTAGGAGATTCTTTGATCTCCGATTGGTTACAGGTGCTCTGTTTTGATTCTCTGGTTTTACATTTGGTGGTTGTGCACTGTTTGGTGTTGTGATGGAGAAATGGATGGGGAAAAGGCCAATGGTATACGACGATGATGACGAGCCGATTCTTATACGTCTCAAGACACATCCAAGCTGATCCAGGAGTATGGTCTAACGTTGATTGGGCGTGTCCTTAATCCGAGGAAACAAGATGTTGACAAGCTGCTTGCATATATGCCGCAGCAATGGGGTATGGATGGGAAGGTCACAGCTAGCAATCTCGGCAACGACTGTTTCATTATCAATTTCGATTCTGAAGAGGAGTTGCAGGCCGTGCTTGATCAGGGGCCATCCCACTACAATTTCTGGATGTTCACGCTTGAGAGGTGGAAGCCGGTAGTCCATGACGAGTACCCATGGGAGATGACGTTCTGGATTGAGTTAACGGGGATACCAATACAGTTTTGGTCTAAAGAAACCATGACCAGTATTGGGTCTAAGATTGGTGTTGTGCATGAGGTTAATGAGGTAGATGCTCGGTTGCGGATCACCATTGACAGTCGGAGGCCTTTGAAGTTTGCTCGAAAGTTAATCAATGATAAAGGTGAAACAGTGACTATCAAAATTCAATATGACCGTTTGTTTAAGCATTGCTCCTTGTGTGGTCTTATGTCACACGAAAAGCCTCAATGTGTCTCAAAGGAGATGGCTCAACGGTCGGGTTTGGGAGATAGTAAGCTTGGGCCGAGACCTGGTGTCTTCTCGCGTCTCCAGCCAAGGACGGAGGATAACTCTAACCATGTGGGAAGAGTTCTGATGGCTGATCAGAACAGATCATCTTCACGTGAAAGTGATTTGATTATGGAATCTGCAAACAGAGGATATAAACGTGCTTATCATGCCATTGATACGACGCAGCCTCTGGTGCACAGGAGCAGTTCCAGTCTGAACCGGAGAAGTGGAGGAGGTGGAGGCAGCTCCAAGGATTTGCGCTTACATTCTGATAAGTCTCTGCATAGGATGGGCCGTGATGGGTATGATGCAAGGAGGAGAGGCGGTTGGGTGAGACAGAGAGAATTTTCACCTGTTTCTGCTCTGCGCCATCGTGACCTTCCATGGAGAGGACCCCAGAGAGATGCTATGGTCAGAGGAGGGTCGGGGGCGAGATGGGAATATGTCAGAACCGGTAGAACTGTGTCGCAAGGGAAGTATCGCGATCGAGAGTCTGCTCATATGAGGGGGACGGTGATCATGCTCGTAAGTCTGAATCAAGGGAGGTGCGCCAGGAGAGGAGATCTTCTCGTGATCATGGTGAAAAGCGAGCTGAGAGTAAGTCGGATGGGCCTTTGTCCTCTGACCGTGAACCCCGTCATGTTGCTTCATCATCACGTAAGTCTATGGAGAAAAAGACTTCCCACGACACTCGTGTGTCTGATGCTGGTAATGGAACAGTTCAGGTGGGAGGTTTTACACTTACCATTGATGGTGGTAAAGGGACTAGCTCATCGGAGGGTGGTGTGGTTCATGCTAGTGCTTCTGCTCGTGTAAGGGACAAGGCAAAGTATAAAGCAATTGCGGTGGATGATGATGATGATCTTCTGGGTGAGGATTGGGTGCGAGCGGAAAGAGACAAGCTGAAGCTTTTGGGAACAGGCCCGGCTGCATCTGTGTCCTTGTCCAGGGTTAGTAAGCGTGAAGAACACGGAACTGTGGGTAATAATGGTGTAAAGAGGAGAGATGGGCATGAGACAAAAACGCTGAAAATAAAAGAATCTCCGGACAGGAATCATAATAAAAAAATGCGTCTAGCAATCCATGGGAAAAAGGAACAGATTCTCCGTCGGGGATCTCCGAGACGTCGAGATCTGGCCATTGCTGGTTCTAGTAGGAACGATCGCATTACCCACAGTGTGTTTCCTTCGAGCAAGAGGTCTCATTCGGAAAAGCAACAAAAATCCACTGACATCGCTGGTTTGGTGGGGTCCCAGAACCCACCCAGTACGCATCAATGAGAATTCTGGGTTGGAACTGTAGAGGGATTGGGAGTGACCTCACAGTTCGACGCCTTGAGGAGATACATAAAAAGTATCGTCCTGACTTACTATTCCTATCGGAGACGAAGAACAGAAGGGAAGTGTTACTTGATCAGAAGAGGAAGTTAGGGTATGACCGACTAGAGACTGTAGAGCCCATTGGCTCAAGTGGGGGTTTAGCTTTGTTTTTCATGGATGATTTTGATGTTGTTTTTTTATTTTCGGACAACCATATGTTGGACGTTCAAGCTACTATTGATGGCAATAAAGTTTTCGTTACTTTTGTTTACGGCGAACCAGTCCAAGATCGTCGACAATTAGTTTGGGATAGATTGGCTAATATTTCCGTCGAGCGGGATGGCCCATGGTTTATGATTGGTGACTTTAACGAAATTATTAGTAATGATGAAAAACAAGGGGGACGAGTTAGACCGGAGTCTTCATTTCTTCCTTTTCGTCAAATGATACGAGACTGTGGTATGCATGAATTTCCTTACACTGGGAACCCCTTGTCCTGGGTGGGAAATCGAGGGAATAATCGTACACGTGTGCGATGTCGCCTAGACCGAGCTCTAGGGAATGCGGATTGGCAGGAGCGTTTTACGCATTCTTCTGTCCAATATCTGCGGATGTGGGGGTCTGACCATAGGCCAGTTCTCGCCAACATCCTCTCAAGACCCATACCCTTGAGGAAGGCTTTTCGTTTTGATAAACGTTTGATTAAGAAGGAGGGGTTTGATGAGGTAATTAAGAACGATTGGAAGGCGATGCCTCCCGGACTGGATATACGGGCAAAGATTAGAGCATGTAGGAAAACCATTGGGTCTTGGAGTAAGAATGATCGGTTGGCTTCGACACACTCCTTGGAGGAGCTTAAGGAACGGGTGGACAATCTTCTTATGGCGGATGGTAGTTCTCCTGAGGAGATTACGTCCGCCACAACGGAGTTGCATGATGCTCTCAGGAGTGAAGAGCTTTTCTGGAGACAGAAGAGTCGGGCGCTGTGGCTTAGGGAAGGGGATCGGAACACGAGCTTTTTCCATGCGGCCACAAAGCAACGCCGAGCGCGTAATAGGATTGTTCGCCTCAAGAATGAGGAAGGCGTGGTGATTGATCGAGAGGAGGGAATTGTGGCCATTGCCACTAGATATTTCCGCGAGTTGTTCCAGACTTCTGGAGATTTAGTTATTGAGGATGTGTTGGGGGTTATTCCGACTAAAATCACTGCGGACATGAATGAGGAGTTGACGAGACCGGCGTCCGAAGAGGAGATTAGAAAAGCCCTGTTTTCCATGCATCCGGAAAAGGCTCCGGGGCCGGATGGGATGACCGCCCTGTTCTACCAACACTTTTGGGAGACTGTGAAGCCAGATGTGATCCTTATGATCAACATATTCTTGGCTGAGGGCATCATTATGCCTGGATTAAATGAGACAAACATTTGTCTCATCCCGAAGAAGGAAATCCCTTTGGAAATGAAGGAGTTTCGGCCTATAAGTCTTTGTAACGTTGCATATAAAATCATCTCGAAATTGTTGTGTCAAAGACTAAGACGAGTTTTGCCTCTCGTTATATCGGAGACCCAATCGGCCTTTGTCGCTGGGAGATTAATTACAGATAATATTTTGGTGGCTCAAGAGATGTTCCATGGTCTCCGCACGAACCCTGCGGGGAAGCTTAAAAATATGGCCATCAAATCAGATATGAGTAAAGCATATGATCGCGTGGAGTGGGACTTCGTGGAGGCTGTGATGCGCAAGATGGGATTTGCGGAAAGATGGATAGGATGGGTCATGCAATGCGTACGCTCGGTGTCTTATCGAGTTTTAATCAATGGCCAGCCGCGAGGCCATATTATGCCTACGCGAGGATTGCGACAAGGGGATCCTTTGTCTCCTTTTATCTTCATTATGTGTACGGAAGTGCTCATTGGCCTTCTAAAAGAGGCAGAGTGGTTGGGACGCATAACCGGAATGCGAGTAGCGAGAGCTAGTCCTCCAGTGTCCCACCTTCTGTTTGCAGACGACAGTCTCTTTTTCTGCAAGGCGGAGCCCCAGGAATGTTTGGAGATAATGAGGATTCTAGAGGTATATGGGAAAGCGTCGGGCCAGCAAGTTAATTTGGAGAAATCCTCGCTTATGTTTGGTAAGAAAATATCGTTGGTGGCCAGACAGGAGCTGAAGACTATCTTGGGTATTCAAACAGAAGGAGGATTGGGGGCCTACTTGGGTATCCCGGAGGATTTGAGCGGCTCTAAATGTAAGGTCTTTGCCTTCATTAGGGATCGCTTGCAGGACCGGGTGAATATGTGGTCTGCCAGGTGCTTATCCAAAGGCGGCAAGGAGGTTCTGATTAAAGCGGTCGCTTTAGCCTTGCCGACATATGTTATGTCGAGTTTCCTCTTGCCCCTCGAGACATGTGATCAGCTCACGAGTGCGATAGCGAGATACTGGTGGAGCTCGGACCCTCCTCGACGAGGTATTCACTGGGCGAGTTGGGATAAGTTGTGCGTAAAGGAGGATGGGTGCTTAGGTTTTCGTACTCTACATGAGTTCAATTTGGCCCTTTTGGCCAAACAGTTGTGGCGCCTCATTAGATTCCCGAATTCGCTTCTGGCAAGAGTCCTTAGGGGCCGGTACTATAAATACTCTTCGCCATTGCAAGCTCCTGAGGCGGATAGACCTTCGTATGGTTGGCGGAGTATTCTTGCTTCGAAGCCGTTACTCTTACGTGGTCTACGCAAGAAGATTTTCTCTGGTCTTAATACCAGTGTATGGGAGGATCCATGGATACCGACGTGTCCGGCTAGGCCGGCCAGGGCGCGTATCCCGGTGGCACATCCCTTGATGGTGGTCAGTGATTTTATTGATGGGAGCTCCAAGCAATGGGACATCCAGAAACTGGAACAGTATGTGGTGCCACAAGATATTCCAATCATCCAGAGTTTGACTATTGCTCGTTCTTTTCACAGGGATGAGTTTTGTTGGCAGTTCACAAAATCTGGGCAGTATTCAGTTAGGTCGGGATACAAGGTTGCGTGTGCACTGTCTGTGGNCTTTGGATGAGATGGAAGTAGACCAACCGAGTATAGACGGTCTGAAGAGCTTCGTGTGGACGGTTGATGCGCCACATAAGATGCGACATCTAATTTGGCAAATGTTGTCTGGGCACCTAACGGTGACACACAATTTAGTGCATCGCGGGATGAATTGTGTGGATCTTTGTCCATGCTGTGGAGCACCTGAGGAGACCATTCTTCATACTTTTTTTGAATGTCCGTCGGCGATTCTAGTGTGGACCTTAGTTCCCTCCCTGATGCGACCAGGCGTGTTCCCAACATCTAGTGTGTATAGCAATTTGGCGTATCTTTTCTGGCGGGATGGCAACCAGCGGGAGGAGCATGATTCCTACCCATGGATTTTGTGGTTTATTTGGAAGGCGCGTAATGAGCGTCTTTTCCAGGGGACTATAAGAGAGGCGCCAGAGATTATCAGCCGAGCTATATCTGAGTGGCGTGTATGGGAGGAAGTTCGAGAGATACCGACTTCGCCAAGGGCATCGGGCTCAAATACGCAAACCTTATGTTTGCGGAACATATGCCTGGTGGATGGTTCGTGGACGCAGTCGCACATTTATAGTGGGATGGGTTGGTCCCTATTAGGCGCTAATGGTGAACAAATCCGTCTGGGTTCTCGCAATCAATTTCGACGGTTGTCCTCGCTCCATACTGAGCTTGAAGCTCTTATTTGGGCAATGCAGAGTATGGTGGCCTCTTCGGAGGTACAAGCGTTCGGAACTGATAGTATGGATGTCGTGCACATGACTGCGAATCCGGATGACTGGCCAGCTTTTGCGACAGAGCTACAAGAGTTCGAGAGAGCAAGGAGTATTTTTACGTCTTTCAAGCTCATTTATGTGCCTCGGGAGCGAAATTCGGGAGCAGACAATTTGGCTAGATTGGCTAGATCGCACTCATTTATTTTCTCGTTTGTGGGGTTCTCTATTCCGGTGTGGCTTGCCGCACCACCTCAAGTTTTTTGAGTAATAGAAGGTCTTTTTGTGTCAAAAAAAAATAAATTAAAATATCTTTCCATTCATCATTGTAGGAAATATTTGCATTTTTTTAGACTTAAGCATTACACTAAAAAACAAGATTTAGAAATTCAAAACTTATAACTGTCATGGAAAATTCATAAAAACTAACATGAAAAATAATAAAAACCGTCTTTCCCAGATTACCCCTCAGGTTTAAAGGTTAATTACATCTTTACCCTCCTTCCATATTTCTCCGCCGCCTCTTTCACATAATAACGCAAGCATTCGGATTCTCATCGCTAAAAATCTGCGGCGCGTGGGCTTGAATCGGGTATCCATATGGCCCACCCGGGTAATACCCGAACCCGTAAGCAGGCTGAGCCGCCATGTACTCCATCATATTCACTCCTTCTCCACCTTTGTTACCGGAGTTATTATTATTACCCTTTCCTCCTCCGCCGCCGCCGCCGCCGCTCTCGCCGTCTCCTCCTTTCTTCTTATCGCCGGATTCATTCTCTTTCCCTTTATCTTTTTTCGCCGGCGGCACAATCTCCACCGGACGTTTCAGCTTCTCTGACAAACTCTCAACAAGCTTTTTAACATCCATTGTTCCTTTCACAGTCACCAAATTCTTCTCCTTGTCCATTGTTAACCCATTAACACCTACGGAAAAAAACGATTGAAAAGGTGTGAGCGTTTTACCAAAAAACGCCGTTTTGGAAACGCGATTTTTGTATTTTGTCGTCTAACCTTTGGTTTTAGTGACAGTCTTTTGGATTTTTCCGATACAACCTTGACAATGGAAGTTCAGTTTCAACACCGTCGTTGTTACCGGAATCTGACAAAAACCCATTATTATACATAACAAATCAAACACATTGATCAATCAAAATAAGAGATTTAGTTAAAAAGTCGATTTTTTTTTGGGTTACCTCTTTGGGTTTTTTCTCATTGTCTGGCTTCTTCTTCTCCTCCGATTTCTTTTTGTCTTGATCGCTTTTGGATTTGTCCTTATCTTCTTTCTCTTTCTCCTTTTTGGGTTGAGGAGAAACCAATTCCACTTTCTTCTTTGTCTTCTCTTCAAGTTTTTCCCGGAGTTTCGCCGGATCTACTGCTCCGGTCACCGTTAGTTTCCCTGACGCTGACTCCGATTTCACCGTCTCAACGCCTGGAGAGAGAGACATTGTTGTTAGGGATTTTCCAGGAAACAACCCAGTAAAAAAAACCAGATTTTCCGGGAAAATAGGATAATAACGTTTCGATCTGTTGGGGTTTTTTTGAGATCAAACCTTGGAAAGCACGAAGGCATTTGACGATTCTGGAAGCACAACCTTCACAATGCATATCGACTTTTAAAACGACGGTGACGGAAGCCGTTTTCTTTTCGGCGGAGGAATCGTTCTTCTTCTTGTTATCATCACCACCAACATCTCCTTTCTTCTCGTTGTTGTTGTTGTTGTTATTCTTCTGTTTAGAAACAAAACAGAGAGAGCAAATAAAACCCATTAAACATGCAGGAAAAAAAGTAAGAAGATGAAGAAGAAGAGAAAGTTAGAGAATGTTGATGAAGAGCGGTTTGACTCAGTACCTTGGCCATGGTGACTCGGATAGTGAGAAAAGGAGTGGGAGAAAGAAGTGGGTGGAGACAAAGTCGGAAGAGGGAGAAAGATGATAACTTTCGTTATGTATTTATAGTACTACAAAATGTTTTGGAGTCGGTTATGCTATCATGATGATGATGATAGTGAATGACCCAGTCATGTTGATACATGGTGTATGTGTATGTTATGGTCCACATGCGTTTTCCTTAACTTTTTGTTTGTTATCATGATTTTTTCTGTTAATGTCACACGTTGGTTCGTTGCGTTTTTGTAATTTCGGCGTATTATGTGACGGTCTACTATTAAATATGGGATAATTAGGTTCAATAAGTAGTATGTATATTTGTTGTATAGTAAAGTTTTTCTTTTTTTAAATTTTTAAAATTACTCATTCTTAAAATTTTGTCATATGATGTTTTTAACATTACAAAATAAAATCGTGAATCTCAATTACGTTTTCCCTCTTGATGTTTGGTTGTTTGTAAAATTCATAGAAACGCGAAAATAGACTGTCTAAGTATACATTACGTAAAAAATAGATTGTCTAATCTTACGTTATAATAATTTTCGTCTATTTGCAAAATATATATCCGTTTCGAAAAATTCAAAATATGTTAAATAGGAAAAAAATCTACATTTTTTCGTGTATTTACAATTTCGTTTCGATATATATATATAAACCTATAGAATCATTTGAAGTTTTGAGGGGTAAAAGGATAAAAGTGACAAATTATAATTAAAATTTATTTAATTTTTAAATGAAAAATACACATGACTATATTCTTAATTAATCTTCTTCCCCCTATTATTTTACAAAGTTACCTTTAAATATTTATGTTGAAAATAATTATTTAATAGTTTATTTTTTAAAAAAATTATTTAAGGGAAATTGTAATATATAACTAAAAACCATTAATTATGTTTTTATCTCCCAAATAAACCAAATTACAATTTTTACCCTCCTATATTTTTTCCAAAATCCCTCAATATTATATTAATTTTTCAGTCATAAAAACTCAATTATTGTTTTTTATGATTTTTAACCAAGTTCATTCAATATTTAATAGTTTGTTGTACTAGATTTAGAAAAAAAATCATGCGACTAATAGAAAAAATTCACTATCTTATTATATAAAACGGAACACGTTCGACGTGAGTTTGACACGTCTTCAAATTATAACTTACGAGATTTCGACACGTGTCACTAATCGATCGAATTTTCTATTTCCATTAAACATTGAAAGTTGAATATTAAATATTTTATTTATATTAAAACATTTAATATTAATTATTAAATATGCAAACATGAAAAAATTTAATATTTGATTAAATTCGTTGTTTCATGTGATATTAAAAATTTTAGATTAATTTGTATGATAATGCTTGTAGTTCGTAATTTTTCAATAACTAATAATAATTTTAATCTACATTTTAAATTTATGGATTATAGTTAAATGAATTTCAACTTTAAGACCTTAATTTTAATGATATTTTTATATTTAATTTCCCATGTATCACACGAGACCTTATCTAGTTCTAAATATTTGTAGTCGGTAATGATGGAACATATTAACACGAGAAATTAAATTATTCCGGCTCCCTAGTTTTGTTTTACCAAAATCATACAAATTGGGAAATTATCAATGAAATTATTGAGGTTTGACTTAATCAACAGTGACATCTACATGAGTTTCTATCGGTCATACGATTACACAGGTAAAGAAAAAGAGGTGGAGCTTTTGCTTAGGTTTAAAGTAAATATGTCGGTTATTGATGACATATATATATGCACTGCTACATATTCAAAAGAAAAAGCCGAATACAACATAAAGACCTAGAGTTAGAGAGAGACCGGAAAAAGAGAAGACGAGCCATGTCTTTACGGGATAGGATTTCTTTGGTCTTTTCTATTTTTATAGTATATTCGTTTAGGTGTCACCTGAAACACAAAGAAAGTGCTTAGAGCATTTGTGTAATCTCTTTTTCTTGATATAGGATATTGTGGTAGGAGGTTCTCACTCGGTACGTACCACCTGAGGCCGAGAGTTCGGTGATCAAAGTCTTGTGTCTTAATCTTCTAATCTATCTAAAAGAACAAGGTACAAAGCATGAATCTTATACAATAAACCTTAAACTTGGTAGTACAGCGATCCATGTTAACTAATAGTGCTAAAGAGGATCGTAGAGAAGAAAGAAATTATAAACTTATCTATTCTTCAAAGGGGAGTTGCTGATCTCTGCGGTCTTCTGCTTTACCTGTATATAAAGCAAGGAAGATAGAAACGACAATCAGTTAAGCAAGAAAACCAACAAGAAATATTTGATGGAAAAGGTGATGTAGGTTTATGGACGCAAATGTAAAACACTCATTTACGGAGATTGTTATAGATATATTTGTGGTACAAAGATTGGTTTGTGGTGAAGTTTGTCTCCGTCTTCAGATGGATACTTTTTGGTACGTATTAGGCAGGAGATCAAGTTAATAACTCAAGAATTTAGAATCAGAATTGCACATCCAATCTCAAGGCTCGAATCTAAGTGACTTTTAAGTCTATATTCATTTGCACTCACAAGAATGATTAGACAAGTTTCAGTGCTGGGTTTGTCAGTTAGTTCTTAATCTGGTCACTAAAGTTTACAACAATAAGAATTTAAGGTTGGTGAATGGACTGTTGCGGTAAGTTCATAGATTCTTGGAAATAGGTACACCCTAGGCACTCAAAAATCTATAAGCTGATGGATATTATAATAGAAGTTAAGATTTTAGATTCATAAGAGAAAGAAAATACATATACGTATGAGACAAGCTAAAAGGAAAACTAGCAATAAGGTTTTAAAATATTAGTAAGATTCTGTTTTAAAAGTCAAATTGGATCCAGGTATGTGTCGAAAGTCTATCTAGCAAGTTAATAGTTTGATGGCGTGTCGTGTTAGCAATAACATCCGTACAAAGAGGAGTCCAATATAATGTCTTTTTAAACAGAAAATGGTCCTTTGAATAAGAGAATGCTTCAAGAGGTAGAGCTATTATGGAATGCTTAAATAGGTGGAGCTACAAATTCAAAAACATGTCTCATATCATTTCAGAACATCCATAATCTGATGGGATTTGGTAGCTCCAAAAGGGAAGAGTTAGTGAATTAAAACTCATTGTTGGAAAGGATTTATGAACATTAAAGTGCGAATAAGACATGAAATCCAATATCGATTGAGGGATCATGTTGAAACATGGTGTCTTTTAAGGTTAAAAAAGATTGAATTTTTTGTTTCTGAAATAATGCATTATTTTCTGGAGGACCACTAAGAAATGTTGAAGAAGATAAAATGACAAACATAACTTATTAATGGTGATAGCATAATTTCCATGAAGGTACATGTTGTAGATGGTCTTGGTTGATATTGATGATGTCAACGAGAGAGATGAAGGCCTATAGTTGATAGAAGTGTGTCTTAACCATATAAATTCAATATTGATATCTTATTTCAAGAAGGAAAAGGAGTAAAGTGTCGGATCAATATCTAGAAATCAAAGTCAAATGTATGCTGTTATAACATGTGGAGAGAAGAGTTTGTTTCCGCTACGACTTCAAGTAATTAAAGGTTTTAACAGAAAGGTCATTGCCTGAGAATTTTTCATATACATGAGATTCTGATAATTGTAGTGAGAGATGATCAAGGTTTGAAAAATAGATCATCTCACACTTTCAAGAAGCAAGGAAAATCCAAGGGTATGGATTGAAGAAACAATGAAGAAATGTTAAACGTTAGTTAATAGTACAGAGACATGAAATTTCCAAATATTTATATGTTTCAGAGGAGCCATTGGGAATATATAATGAATGATGCATCCTCAAAATATGGTTTGGTTTCTGGTGGAGTGTTACATTGTTTTATCTTCAGAATATCTCTTTGAAATTTGGTTAGCAATATGATCAGTTTAAGAATAAGAGTTGAAAGGAAGTTTGCTTCACTGTTAATTTGAGACTCACGGTGGTTCAGTATTGTTGAGTAACAGTCGAAAATAAAGAACATGTGAGTGCTAATATGTTTAACACCCGATCAAAGTTGCAGCATGAAGTGTACAATTTGGATAGAGGCCTGTTATTATAAAGGGACTCAGATACGAGTTGCAGATATATGAAAATACATAGAGCATACTAGGGTGTAGCTTGAAATGAAGACGTGAGGTGCTTCAATGAAATTAGTGAAAAAGGAGAAACATATCAAAGATGAAACGAAAAATTTTGTGTGTGTTTGTTTCAAGCGACTGGAGATATAAATGCATGCGGAGTTTGGCATGCGAAGCTAACAACTAATGGAAGTCTTGGTTGTGTAGGTTTTACATCAAAGTGAGTATGTGGACAACGCTTCTCAACAAAGAGCAATTGCAAGGGTAAAGAGAAGCTCAATGTGTTTTAGAATCTAAAAGACATCTAAATATGGATGTGAATGCATGGTTTAACAATGTGCATTGATAGTAAGAAACATGTTTATACTTAATTTCTTTTAGTATCACAATAAGAAAATTAGGAGAATTTTACATGTGGATATGTAAAAGGAAACTCACACGAGGATGTATCAATATGAAAGACATGTTAAAGGTATTGATGAATCAGAAAGTGTTCTAAGGACTATAGTGATGTAGGCACCAAAATGTTGGTTAATTCCAAACAAACGCAACATGTATTTAGTAAAATGATTTTTACAAATAAAGAAGAGTGATCACTATTTGAAGAGGTGAAAAGAGGTGATTCTAAAAGGAAAATCTCTTGTGTCGTGGTTCGGTTTAATTGACATGAAATAGTATTGAGCTTGCTAGTAGAGAAGATCTACTGGTAAAAAGGTTTTTTAAACATACAACATGAATAGAAATTTGTGTCGAAAGTCTTCCCAAGAAAATTCCATTAGTGATGATGAAAATACAAGATAAATTCATAGTTGCAATAGTTCTAAATAGAAGGACGTAGATTTTGATCTCCGATTTACTACATGCATTGGTTATTAAAAGTAGATTCACATTGTTTTACAGGTTGGAACAAGAAATGTTCAGATTAGAAAATGTATGGTTCAAGAATCTAATGCATTTGATTCAAGAGAAATTTGGTTCTAATATCAATGCACATGATAAGAATTAAAAGGATACCAAAAGTAATTAAGTTGCAAAGAGACATAAAATTATTTTAACCACTAAAACATAATAATGGTGGCAATAGTAGTAATGAAGGGGGCTATTTTAATTGGTTGTTTACTTAATGGAAAATCAAACTGCCTTTGAGATTAAAGAAATCACCTCAAGATACATGAGGAAGGGAAAGATGTTCTCTTGTTCATAAGTAGCTGAAAAGGAAGAAGAAATAAGGATTTGACTTCTCAAAAGGAGCTGCTATGGAAAGATGGTCATGATCGATGGGTACCTCATACAAGCAAAAAGAAGGGTTAGTTCTCTGGAAATTTAAAAATGGGAATCGATATACTAAAAGTTGCATGTTTATTGGTTGGAAGTTATTTGGGCAGTATGATAGTGGTTTAGACATCAAGACAGGTTCACAAGGGTTTTGTTGTTGAGCTGCATGGAAAGAGAAAATAGATGTTGAAAGAGAAAAGTCACTGAAAGCTTCAACACGCGATCATAAATTACAAAGAGAATAGACAAAGGTAGGTTTTTCTAAAAATGTTTTACTTGGTGGGTTGAAGAAGGTTCTAAGATCAAATGTTAGAGGTTATTAGGAGGTTATATGGGTTCTGTGAAGGGTTGCTGACATTTTAGAATCTTGAATTTGGTAACAGGTTGGTAAAATCTCGCAAAACAATAAAAGAACACTGAGTTTTAGCTTGTGTTATAGGTAATTAGATAATGAAGATTAGAGAATCTAAACTGAAGCCTAAACTAAGTTTAAAAATGTTTACACATAAAGCTAGATTGGCAAAGCTTCCGTAGATTGGTTATGGAGACTCAATGATGAGCCACCACCAATTAAGAATTATTCAAGTAAGATTCCTTATTTTAAGGAACTACCATTTTGCCTTCCAGCGTGATAACATTTATGACGCCAATTTTTGACGTTAATGAACGTACGTCAAGTGAATAAAATCAGCTATAAAATCTGATATCTATATTAATTTTATTTGAAAATAAATCTCACAACAATAAACTAAAATTTTTATTTTTCTATAAATATAGACTTCAACGCTTCTTCACTTCTAAATTCACACCTTCAATATCAACATGTAAAGTTTCTTCTTCAAATTTTTTTTTCTGGTTCTTTTCAATAGTTTTCTTTTGTTGGAATTGTTAATGGTTTATGATGATTTCTATGTATATAT
>OVAN01004429.1:0-25904 GCA_900406275.1 Anastatica hierochuntica
TTGCAAAATTTCCATTGCTCGCTGTGTTCATAGCAAACCGGAAGTGTTGATAAACTCCGCTATGGAATAGCCTTAGAAGACTTCCTTGAGTGAACCCATGGTGAGGACAATTCCTCACATANTTCCTCACATATCCATTAAATCTTTGCCAAGCTTCACCTAATGTCTCTTCAATCCTTTGCTCGAAATAAGCTATGCTATTCCGGAAATTTGTAGTCCTCCTTAGTGAGTAAAATTGACTAAGGAACTGTCTTTTGCATTTTTCCCACGTGGTAATGGAAGAGCTAACCACGGTCTTCTCCCATTGTGAAGTTTTGTCTCCTAGTGAGAAAGAGAATCGGGATAGCTTCACGTAGTCTCCCGGGATTCCTTGGATCTTGGCTGTGTCACATATCCTCTCGAAATTGTCAAGGTGTTCGATGGGGTTCTCCACATCCAAACAAAAATATCTTGCATTGTGGATCATGTTGATGAGGCTAGAGTTGATTTCGTGATGGGGCATATCTCTGGGAGGGGATCTTATTCCCATCCTAGTGTTGCTCGTGATTGGTGTATCAAAGTCACCAATGGTCTCCTCATATGCGCTCATTCCTCCAACTCCTTCTTGAAGTTGGTAATTCATCATCTTTGCAATAAAGCACAAACAAAAAAAAAGAGAATAGTTAAATAACTTGAAAAATAAAGCTTAGTCTCAAACTTAATGAAATCCCAAGGAAAATCTTAATCTAGCAATTGTGCTCCCCGACAACGGCACCAAAAACTTGATGATGCCTTTTTGTTCATGCAAACAAAAGACGCTACGAAGCTTTAAAATTTATAAATTCGTTTCCTAACAATCACACAATCCACAATGTGGGAAGGGTAATTCACACTGTCAATGTTATTTGGTTCACGGATTCTCTGTGGCCAAAAAGCGATGAGATCAGTCGATGAATACGAGAAATTAGGTTAAGATTACGAAACTAAACTGCGAGCACAATAAGATAGATATCGTGAGTAAATTAGATACAAAAACAGACTGCGATATTGAAGTAAATAAGATTCAAATTACGAAACGAAGATGTGATAAGATGGAATCAATACGAGACAGATTACGAAGCGAGATGCATATAACAATGATATAGTAACATGATTCGAATAAGTAAAACGTAAGCGAAGAACAATATGAATACGAAAGTAAATCGTAGATCTAAACAGAATCGTAAACGAAGAACAATATGAAAGTAAACGAAGAACAACTCGTCAAACACAGTTAACGAAGAAAGTAAAGAGGGATCTTATTCGAATTCGTGGTCCGAGCGTGCGCAACCGGTGTTTAAGCCGTGACCGCAAGATCTGCTGGCGAAGAATCCCTAGAACTACAACGTATACTTGTTACCTAGTTGAGACGCAGCTCGCTAACGAATACAAAGATAAGAAACCCTAGTTTTTTCTAAGTGTTTTGCAATGACGAGGAGTCCTCCTTCAACCATCATCCTTGCACCCTTTATATAGATCTTCGTGGGTTTGGCTCGTTTCCTTTTTCGTCCTCGATTCGTGATTATCCCTTCGTGGAATATTCCTTTTTCTTGATTCGCATATATCCTTTTTTGAGATCTTTCCTTATCCTTTCGACTTTGACTTTAATCGCGAAACCCTAACTAAACTGTCATTGCAAATGGCCGATTCTCGTCTAGAATCATAAGTGGACTTATCATCGCGGTTTGGGCCCTTTCGGGCCGTTTCGCGGCTAAGTGACTTTTACGATTCCTTTCGTAGAATTCATTCTCCATATGGCTTCACAATGATAGTTTCGTGGAATGATAGGATCAATCGTACAATTTAGATTCTTCCGGTGCTCAAGTTAACCGTCATTGTTTTATACGATCGATACAAAATCCTACGGAAAGGATGAATCCTCATGATTGTCATTACGACGGTTTGACGGGAATACCAATCGAGACGAAATAAGAGATGATCGAATGACGATTCGAAGGAGATGATGATTGGATGGGACGTGGTTTAGTTCACGAGTAACGACCAAACGTTGTCCGGGTCTTAGCGTCAATGGATGTCAAAACTAAGTGTTGGTCTTTACGTCAATTGGTGCCAAGAAAGGCCATTTTTCTTGACGCCAATTAGCGCCAAGACGAAGCCTTGGTCTTGGCACCAATTGACGTCAAGACAACCCTTCCGTCTTGGCGTCAATTGGTGCCAAGACCGTTCCCCAGTCTTAGACGTCAATCGGTGCCTAGATGTTCTTCCGAAATGATATGGTTTTCCGATGATCACTGAGGTTTCCTATCATTCCGAAGTTCGTATTGCGAGGTCTTCCGTAGATCGTGGACGTTAACTTTAGCATTCGGGTGATTTAGTTGTTTGCGGACGGATAGACTTAGTGTGAGATCGGACACGATTGACTATATTCGTAGCCTTGAAACTTGTTCAAGAAGAGACAGTCAGGATGATAAGACTCCCGAAGCTTGAGGATATTCTTGCGATTCTTGTTTCCGTAGGAGGAAACAACGTCTCCGTAGTCCTTTTTAGGCGTCGATTTTGTCGTGACCGTTTTTGACCCCAATAGTTAGCCACCCAGCTCGCGAGAACCGTTGTTCTGGCAAGTTTGAAAGTGTGTTCAGGAAGTTAGGGGAGATCGATGGCTAAAAAGTCTGAGGATGAATAGTAAATCCTCTTTTCTATATGTTAGTGAAGTTAGTTTCTATGCTCTTCACTTACTCATTTCCACAAGAACTATTTACACGGTAGAAAATCTTTCTTCCTCTTCCATTTCTCTCTTCTCTTTAGTTTCATGGCACCAATTGCTCAAGTTCAACCAAGTGCTTCGTCTTCGGCCGCTTCTTCTAGGAGCCGAAGAGCTCAGGAGAATGATGTTGTGCCAAAAGTTGAATTCTCGGATCTCACAGTTGACCCCGAAGAAGTCGCGGCTTATTGGCGAGATATGTACAATGTAGAACCCCCGCCTCCCGAATTCTCGCCTTTAAGTACTCCAATCGACATAGTCGTGTGCTTACGGTTTCATGAGGATTGTTAGTCGATTAAGATTTAAAAATTTAAAATTGAAATTGATTTAATCACTAGCAAATTGAAACTCATCACTAGACAACCTCTAAACTCGGCCATACCTTTAGGAACCCTGGTACCTCTTGATGGATGTTCAGCTGGGTTCATGGTTGGTTGAAGTCCCCATGTAATATCCACAATTTTTAATAAACAATAAGATCTTCATAAAGATTAGATATCTCCTCCCAAATCTTTAGTCTCCCTTATCTACAATTCAGGACATACACAAAAGACAAAATGACCTATGAGTTGTCTGGTTGAGTTGTCTTGTTGGAGCTGGACCAAAAATCTTATCATTTGGTTCGATTTTGAATGAAACTTACGCTTTGTAGATTTTTCTCATACCACCCAGATCTAGTCCAAAAATTCATAATTAGCAACAAAATTCCTACCTGTGAAAGTAGAATGGAGACTTTTCCTTATCTTCACTCTTGTTTCCACCAGGAAACCAAAAGACAGTTTATACTACCGAAGTCATTTCTGTAACATACTCGGCTTTACACTATCATTGAAACCTCTAACTTTCTAGCAAAAAAGGTTTACCTTCTTCATAAATTAGACCGAGAGAGATCAGGACCCCATCCCCTTGATTAACATTCTTCTCGGCTCTGTTTCTTAGATAACACTTCCATAAATATAACATCTTCCTTAGGATTGTCAGCTTCTTCACAAAGATAGTTGGTGGTAGACGACTCATCTAATGTTTTCACTTTTGAAGAGGAAGTATTTGTCTGTGAAGATGACCTATGAAATCGTATTTGTTTTCCTCTATCCTTTTGGTGATCATATGCATTTTGCTGCCTGAGATCAACTACTAACTCTTTTCTCTTCACTTTCCAAATAGATTCTGTATTTTTTCACTTTGAGGTAGAAGCCAAATCTAGGAACGACCTCTCATATCTTCTCCTGCAAGGATTCTTTCTCTTCTCTTTGAACCCAAACTCTGGTCTAGGAGATTTTCCTTTATCTTTTCCTCGAAAACGGTTTTGAGCTTTGTTGTGAGTACAATTCTCAGCAGAATGGGTAGAGGAGTCGCAGCCAAGAAAAGTGATTGGCACAGTTGGACAATGCTTGCTAGAATGCCCCACTTCTTAGCACAGCTAAAAGAGTGGAGGAAGCCACGAGCAACTCACTTTAACCTTATGAGTGGAACTAGTATGAAATTGCACATTAACAGCTTCTGGTAGAGGCCTGAAAGGGTTGATAATGGTAAAGACTTCACCAACTTTTAGGGCGATCATGTTCAACATCACTGGGTGACAATGAAGTAGGTGACTAATAAGACCAACGAGGTATTCAAATCCTTCATCTAAGAAGAACTGAGGTGGGACATCTCTAAACTCCAACAAAACCGGGGGACCTCAATCAGCTATGTCATTGTCGGAATAAAGCCTGGTTCCGCTTCGCAACGAACATTGTTTGGCTTTCTAATAGCTCGATTTTTCACCCGATTAAACTACTGCAAGCGCACAGTTAAGTATGTTGTAGTGGTTCGAGATCGAATCCACAAGGACCAATTGTCACGCGTACAGAAATAGTATCAACTATGGGCTAAGGCTAAAAAGGAGAAGTAGTGATGGAACTAAGAATGAAAGCAAGCAAACGAATAAGCAGAGAAAGCAGAGATACAGATTTGATGGGGGTAAATCAATCAGGAAAAGCGTTGGAGGTCTCGGGAAAAAGATATTATCATTAACAAGTTAATTAACAGGAAAACAAGGTTAAGAACCGTCATAAACTCAAATCACGATTTTAGAGTCAATCTACTTTCGTAGCGCTAATTCCCTATGTTATAGAATCCTAAAGACTAACTTCCATTGAATTTCATATTCTAGACATGCATTATATGTTCATAAAGTGCAATAACATCAACTTATGTTGGCTAAGGACATTTTGTTCGTATAAAGTTCTTTCAGGCATTTATAAATAAATACTTTCGGTGCATTAAACATCCTAAGATCATAAACTAAGTTGCGAGTCCAATTTCAGCATTAAGAACAACCTAAGATGATGATGCAATTGATAATTCCCTAACCTAACAATCCTAAATCAAAAATCATTAAATCCCATAATGAGAAATCTTAAACCCAACAAAGGAACTACTCACACATATTCATAAAGAAACCACACAAAAAATCCATACAAAACATCATGAAATCGAGTAGAATATGAAAAAGGGGTTCATAAATCTTCTCCAAATCGAAGTACGGATGAGAGATCATCTTCCTTAGTTTAAAAAAACTCAAAATCGTCCTTTATAACTTAGAAAACAACATAATACCTTAGAAAACACGAGTCTGTATATTATATAAGTTCCAAGTCGAGTCGGGTCTTTTTTGGTGGATATGGATCACGAATCTGGTAATTTTCTGCATCATGGAAAGGATCAATCGATCCAAGGAAAGAATCGATCGATCCTTTCCTTTTTGGATATTTTTGTCCCTACCTTCTCTGCGCGTTCTTCATCTAGTCGCCAGTTTGACATGTGTTAAAACGGATATAACTTTTGATCGCACCGTTAGATTTCCTTTAAAATATCTCTAAATTAATGCTAAATCATGAGGATATCTTATGTCAAAATTTCATCTCAATCCAATGGTGGGAAGTCTTTAAATTATAGCAAAACTTATGACGCTTCAGTGCGGTCCTGCATTCCAAAATGTCCATTTTTTACCCGAATTACTTTCTTTATCTTCAAAGCAACCTATAACCTATAAAAAATACTGAAGATGACCAAAAGACTCCAAAATGACTTTAATCTAACTAAAACCCATAGTGTAAAATGTGACTCATCACTTTCAATGTGCCAAACCCCTTGGGTTAGAACTCTTTGTCTTGTAGTTGCTGATGTACGAATAAGTACCCTTTTCAGTCCTAATCTCGAGATGGTGATGTCGCCGAGTTTATGGCTCTAGATGTCACTGAAGATGGCGAGAATAACTCTTTTAGGTGGTAAATTGTTGTGGAATTGACCCATTACAAAGTTCTTCCACTTGCTACTATTACGCTTATTAACAACAATAAGGATTTGAACACAGATCTCACCAGAATTCAAAATAAACGTCTCTCCTTTCTTCTTCATCTTTCCTGATAAACCTACGAAATGGTCCTTCAATGTGGGTTAAGTAGTCACTGGAATTAATTCTCCTGGCCTAGGTACGTCAACTGCTTCCTGAGTTTCAGATCTAGGTGTTAAGGAGACAATTTGTGAATGGATTACGTATTGACGGTTGAGTAAGCACGAGGAAAGCTTTTGAACGGTTCTGGCATGGGAGAATTGTGCAGAAATCGAATGATCAAGATAAGAGTTATCGAGAAATGCTTTAATCACCAAGAAGATCGAGAATTTGAAAATGAGGAATCCAAGTCCATATGAATTAGCCAAGTAGCCATGGCCGGGACACAAGTGAAATTGGCTTGAGTCCGTTAGGATAAACATACTCGGATATTAATATAGGGATCTCGGATGTGTTCTGGGAACCTTGTCTTAAATGTATGGGTGTGTAGTTGTAGCATCTTTGATTGCGACATTTGATAAGAATTACTTGATTAGACGTGCATGTTCTTGTTTAATTTTTGTGCAGTCAATTGAGTTAACTTTGGGAGATGTGAAGGATACGACCAAGAAGATTAGCACGGTCATACATGAGAAGCGAAAGAAAGATAAATACAGACTCTGGAAGTGAATGAAGGGTATATTGTTGAATGTAGAATGAAGCTGAAGAGTTCGATGATGAAAATAAATGAGAACCAACGTAACAGCTTATGAGGAAGAAATCCTAAGTCAAACTGAGAAGCGTGAAGGAATGCATGAGAGGAGAAGGGAAAGAATGAACAGAAAATTAGCACAATTATTGAAGACGATAAGTCACCAAAGAAAGGGGCTCAATATCATACGTCATGAAAGATCAAAAGTATTGGAACTGAAAATAGAGATATTTCTATGATGATTGAACAGTAGTTATGGAAGAGCGGAGGAAGAAACGAATAACCGAATCCAAAGTAGTTGTAGCATCTTCAGTCTTGTGAAAGATTATGATTTTTTGATTTGTCGTGCATGTTCTTGTTTGATTGTTGCACGACCGATTGAGGGAACCTGACCTGATCCAGACTGGGGGGATGCAACAAAGTGGATAAGTGGTTAGAAAAAATAAAATGATCGAGTTGAGATGAAATCGGTGGAAGATCAACACTGCACGATCGTATCGGTTGAGTACGAAGAAATTCGGCGTCCGAAGATTCAATGGAATACAAGGGTTAAGAAGTAGTAAGAGAAACAGTTAAGGCATATTGTTGGGAAAGAACGAAGAAATAAAAGAGTAGTAGAAGCTGATGAGACGATGAAGTGTTGACCAGTAAAGGCAGATGTATTAGGAATAGTAAAGAGAGATATCCCTTAAGAATTCGAGGACAAATTCTATTGAGGAGGGAGAATGTAATAACCTCGAATAAGACCTAAGATGTGGATGGAGTAACAAAAAATGCCTGAACGGATGTTTGGCCAAGAAATAAGGAATTTGGTTGGAGGAAATATCTTTCAATTCTTCAGAATAGTTTGTGACACGTTTATACTTGAATACGGATAATTTGGATCAGACTGTACAACATACGAATTAGAAAACAATGATTGTATCATATATATCATGTGGAAGCACCTCGATAACTACGTAGGATGCTTGCTTGCTTCAACCAACCAAGCTGCTCGGGATTTCACCTACTTCAGGTGCTTTACATGTTCGGAAAATTTTTATCCACATATAATCTTCATAAAATTTAGTTAGTCGGAAACGCTCGCGGTTTGGCTTAGAATCTTCATAAAATTTAGTGGGTCAGAAACGCTGGCGGTTTGACTTAATTTATTCTAGAAATCTCAGAAAATTAGTTCTAAGTTTTAGGGTATAAATGACTTTAGAACCGAATTAGAACTAGAGTGGTCGGAGGAAATTAAGTTTGGTCAAAGAATATTATGTTTCCACTGTTCTGAAAGGCCTACGGAACATCTGTATTCGAACCGTCAATGTTCGGAATGGATTGAAGCATGTTCAGTTATGATGCATCCTGAAATAGTTGAGCAACTGCTTCAGGTGAGTCGTCGTCACGTGTCACGATATGGAAGAAGCTTGGTGTCCTCCATGCCACCTCGTGATTAGCCACCACCTACTTAAGCTCATCCCTTCCCACCTATAAATACCCCTCCACCCATTTTAGTTATTTCCATCTCAAAACTTGAAGAAGACCTCCAGAGCTAGAGTCATAAGATAAGCCTAATCCCTAGCTTTAATTAATAGTTTAGTAAATAATTAGCTTAGAACTAAATAGTTTTTCAGTGTTATAAATATCGGGAATCATGTTGTTCAAGGAATATTTCGTTAGAGGTTTCAAGTCGAGTCAACCGCGAGATATGAGTACGCTAGGACCAAACTAACCATCCAAACGCCCAGGTGAGTCTCAGTTAAGGGTTTAGAGATGTTTATCCGGTTAATGCCTGCAAAATAAGAATATTGATTGATTGATATATGCACGGTAAGATTTTCTTGCTTGATAATATGGATATGTTGATTGTGATAATTGTTTTATTGCGAGAGATATTAGGTTATATTGTTCGGCCTCGGCTAGGGGGGTATAACATATGTATCATGCATGTTATGACAATTGTTTGAGTTATTGAGTTATATTGTTCGGACCTCGGTCCGAAGGGTATAACATGTTTGTTATGTTCATCTGATTGCGTTATATCATTCGGGCTTCAGCTTGGAGGGTATAACATTTATGTGCAGGTATCGAAGGGGAAGAATGTTTAGACGTAGGTTACTATGGGAATCCTCTTCCCGGTGATCTGGATGAGACTTGTTGGCTGGCCATACACTAAGCACTACCTGGGTTGATCTCTGAGATGTGCTTGTTGCATGACGATGCAGTTGGGATGCGAACTACCATAAGTTTCATGAAGTCTCTGTGACTGGCTTATGGCTATTTCACATTGGTCACAGACCCTTGTTGGACATCGTGAAACTTTGGGCTCAGAGTGATACCCTGGATTGACCCGGCTATGTACCTAGCTAGGGGATATCTGGTGGATGAATCGATGGTTTTGGATGATATCCAGGGGATGAGTTTTTAGTGCACTCGGATGTGGATGGTGGAATTCGACTTGATTGTTTAATTTTGCATTGTCCATTGCTTGAGATATTGTTTGCATGATTCTCGATTCTTGATTGAATGATTGATGCAAATTATAGAGAATTATTTATTCGTTAGGGAACCCGACTCACTGAGAAAAATTAGTTGCTCATTAGACTCTCTATTTTGCATGTTACTATTAGTGGGATACTTGTACAGGTGAAAGGAACGTTAGGTGTTTGTGTAGTTTATGTACGTCTTTGCAAATGGAGAACGACTCTATTATGTATTAATGTTTTGAGCTTTCGCGCGGATATTTGGTAATATTTGTAATTAAGTATAAGAAAGTATAAATTATTTATGAAATTATCGGATTTCATATGATACTAGTCCTAGTTTAGGACGAACCAATTAGCGGGTTCAAACTCAGGTTGCAAAGCATTGGCTTGGGTCCCTTAGGATACACGCTCTTGAATGTTTGACCTACGAGTCAGGATGTGTTCTAAGAACCTCGGGTTGAATGTTTTGGTGCGTGTTGTAGTATCTTTAGTTGGGATGTTTGGTTCAAATTAATTGGTTTGTCATGCATGTTCTTCTTTGATTGTTGCACGGTAGATTAGTTGACTTTGATCTAATTCTGGTCGGGGGTGTTACAAAAGAGGGAACAAATCTGAAGAAGTTGAAGACCTTTCTATAGCTTTTAATGGCTTTGAATTAGAATATGCAACTATTGGAGAGTCTAATTTAGGCTGAATTTGAGTTCCCAAAGGTGGATCCAAAGCAACATCTTCTGATGGAGGAGGGGGCATATGGTCACAGGGTAAGGATGACTTGAGGGGGTGATTGGCGAAAGGGAGAGAGAGTTTCTTTTTCTTGAAAGATTTCATTTTTCTCATATGAGGAGAGAGTGACTGCCACCAAGACGGATGACGACGTTTGAACATAGACTTGGCTTTTTCGCTCTTTAGAGAAAGAAATTTTTCTTTTTTGTGAATTAGAGTTTGCATGAAAAAATTTGGATTTTTTTTTATTTTGATGCGTATTTGTGGTTCTAAATTTTGGAACTCTTTATAACCTTCCATTTTATGTAATTGCAATCGTTATAGAATACTTTGTCCAAGCGTTTTATGGGAAAAGTGTGTTGTGGTTCTTCAAGTATGGCTCGCAAAAAAATTGAATTTAAGTCGAAAACGTCAAACAAAAATGACACTATTAGAAAAAGGAATAAAGCGAACCAACTCCCGACATGGTCAATCGGTTTGGAAAAGTCACATAAACCAGTGTCACTCACAACCACCAGATACCGACATGGTTGATCAGTCAGGAAGACCACGATGCATGTCTCTCCACTTCACGCAGCATATATAGAGGTCCATATTATTATTTCTAAGTATATATAGAAAAATAAAAATATTTCAAGATATATTAGTTTTATTATTGTTTAGTTTGGTTACAATGTGATTAATTTTATTTATTAGTTTGCTTGGCTCGATTTACGGGAGACAAGATTCCTTAAAAGTGACAAATTATTATAAGAAGATAAATGAATGTATATATTTGTAAAAGAAAAAAGGACAACCATATATATTAATCAAACAAACATAAAGTTGACTCCTCATAAATTAGTATAATAGAACGCCTATGGGGCTATGATGTGTAATGATCCTCTTAGCTTCTTTAGTCTAACCTGGCATTCACATGTTTAACTTTTATAGGATTCAAATGTAAACATATATATTTGACCTATAATTGGCGAAAAATGCTGTTTTAATTATGTGTAGTTTTTTTTGTTAAATATTAATAAAGTGTAGTTATCACATCTGTTATAGTAACTCTTAAAATTTGATACATCTTTTAATAAAATTATAAATTTACTGCAACTGAAGAAGTTTTTTGAATTTTCTCCGTGGAAACATTTAAAAACTAGAATATTCCTTCGGTTCCAATTAGATTATGCTTAAAGATATGCACACTTGATAAGAAAGCATAAATTTATTATGTTTTCTTGTTTAAATCAAAAATATATATAGCAAAAACTACATTAACCAATGAAAAAATACATTACAAAATTTGATCGGCTAAAAAAGTCATTTTTTTGTCAGAAGATGAACAACTTTTATTAAATCGTAGGTAGTAAAGAAACATTTAGAGCATTCAATGCTCTTTTTCCTAAAGAGTCTGCCTCGACGTTAAAAATTCGAGATATAAATTGGAACGCTATTGAGCTAAAAGCAAGCGCTAGAGCCCGAATATCAGATAAAATCGGAAATAACTCAATATGGCTCGTGCCGCTGTTGAGTAAGTTCACTAGAGATTGTGAGTCCGTAAAGACATGGAGCTCACCATAACCGCTTGATACTGCTTGGGATACGGCTTTGTAAATTGTCCAGGCTTCTTCTTGAAGTGCCGAAAAGACTTGTACCTTGGTTTCCAAGAAATCATTGCAAATGTCCTCGGTATTAGATCGGTAACACCATCCCAAACCACACGCCAAAGTAGAAGAACGCCAAGAAACATCCACAAAACAGAGTACCCCCGATAAGTGAACTATTTCTGGTGGCTTCGGGTGCAAGCTTCTCTTTGGACTTAGCCTGGATTCCTGCGCCTTCTCCCATTGTCGTGCTACGACGATGGCGTTGGTAATTGTCTCCACCTCACTGTTGACTTTCTTTTCAAAGAGTAGATGGTTCCTTGCGGTCCATATGTACCAGCAAATCCAAGCAAAATAATCGACAAAGGCAATTTTGGTAGGGGGAGATTCTTCATCTGTTTAGCCTCCTAGAGGAAGAATCTTAGAGTTGGTGATTGAGGGAAGCTCGGTATGGTAAGTGGTGCCAATTCCCAGCAACGTTGAGCATAAGGATAGCTAAGAAGTACATGGTCGCCACTTTCCATGGCTCCACATCTACAACAGGTTGTATCTTGGGATACTCCTATGTTTTGTAACTATTCTCCCACTAGTAAGGCCTTCGACAAAGCTTTCCAGAGAAAGGATTTAACCTTAGGTAGGGTATTAATCGTCCACACATACTTCATCTAGTTGAAATCATGGTCTTGAGGTGAGACTCGATCAAGGGTGGTCGTTCTGTATCATGATTTAACATAATAGGCTCCATCTTTTTAAAGGAGCCACACTAGAGAATCGGTTCTGCTTTTAACACTCAGAGTTATTCTTTAAATGATATGCTCATACAAAGGTAAGTGGTCCTTGATCGCTGTTATGTTCCATTGTCTCGAAAGTGGGAGTATTAGTCTGAAACTCTAAGGAATCGATTATGCTCTGTAGGTGGACCGGTTGGTGTCAGAGGGAGTGATGTTTTCAGCCATGGATCTTCCCAAACCCACACTTTTTCTCCATTACCGATAAACCATCTAAGCCCTTTCCAGATCAAGTCTCTGCCTGCCATAATACCACGCCAGCCGTGGGAGGGGTTCGATGGTAAGGAGCACTCCAAGATGGAGCAGTCATTATAGTATTTACCCTTGAGAATTTTCGCTACTAGAGTGTATGGTGATTTCAGCAAACGCCAACTGAGTTTGGCTAGTAGTGTGTCATTGAACTCCTAAATATCTCGAAAGACTAGGCCCCCTGCAAATTTTGGAAGCGTGAGTTTATCCCAAACTATCCAACACATCTTATTCTTATCCGGTTTGTTCCAACAAAAACGAGTGAGAAGAAATTGAAGTTGGTTAAATAGAGATTTTGGGAGTTTAAAGCATGACATTGCATAGGAAGGAATTGCCGAGAGAACCGATTTTAGCATAATTTTCTTTCCAGCTCCGGATAAAAATCGCGTGGACCAATTGTGAGATCATTGTCGTACTCGATCAACAATGGCTATAAAGATATCTCGCTTTTTCCTTCCAAAATCTCGGGTAATCCTAGGTACTTACCCGTCCCGTCTTCTTGGAAGATACACAAGCTTCTTTTCATTTTGTTTCTCCTCGCCAACAGAGTTTTTGAAGCAAAAATGATAAAAGACTTGGAGAGGCTGATCGTTTGGCCAGATGCCTTCTCGTAAGAGTTGATGATATTCTTTAACGCCGCCACATTAGTTTCGTCCGATCTACAGAAGAACATAATATCAACGGCAAAAAGAATGTGGTTAATGAGAGGAAAATTTCTGGCCATTTGGAATCCTTTAAGTATTTCTGATGTTTGAGCTTGGATACACAAGCCCGAGAGCACTTTCGTGCATAAGATAAAGAGGTAAGGGCTCAACGGGTCTCCTTGTTGGAGTCCTTGGGACGGCCATACCTTTCCTAAGGGGGAGCCATTTATAAAGAAGGAGTAGGATACCGAGGTGACGCATTCCATAATCCACCGGATCCATATGCTATGAAAACCCAATCTATCAAAAATTGCCTTAAGGAATTCCCACTCGATTCTATCATAGGCTTTTACTCATTTCGATTTTCACCACCATGGCTCCTCATTTCGTTGCCTCGGAGATGTGTAAATAGTGAAGAATCTCATGTGTTATCAACACATTGTCGGAGATTGCTCTTCCCGCCACAAAAGCAGACTGGTTTTCTAAGATAATCTCTGGTAAGATCGGTTTCATCCTTCTTGTTAAGATCTTGGCGATGATTTTGTACAGAGTATTGCATAGCACGATTGGCCTATAATCCGAAACTTTCCTTGGTGTTGGAATATTTTGGATTAGCCTCACGTGTGTATCATTCACTCTCGCTGGGAACACGCCCCAAGTGAAGAAGTTGTGTACCTCTCTTACGACATCAGGTCCGAGAGCTGTCCAAAAAGCATGTAAAAAACTGGCCGAGAAACCGTCGGGTCCAGGTGCCTTTGCTGTGTGGATGGATCTGGTGGCTTCAAGAGTCTCCTCTACCAAAGAAAAGGCGATGAGGTTAGCATTTGTTTTAGTGGTTATCCTCGGGGCTAGGGCTTCATGAACCAGTATGGAGTCGTCTTCTTTGTTTGTAGTGAAGATTTTTTTGAAAATAGTCAGAGATGACAGCGACTATCTTTGGGGTTCTTTGTGATAAACTCTTCCTTCGCCATTCTCAATGACGATGAGGCGGTTGCAGGTTCGAAGACTCTTCGTCACCGCATGGAAATATCTAGTGTTCTTATCGCCATGTTAAAGCCACTGGATTTGGCTTGTCTACTTTCAGAACTTCTCTTCTTCCTTGTAAGCTCTTTTTAAATTTTCAGTGGTGGAGGCAATAGGATTTGCATCAGGGACCGAGCAGGTCATAGCTACTTCCAATTCAGATTGGTACTCACATATGAGTTTTTCACTATTTTGGTTTTGCTTTTTTGCCCATCGGATCAACTCAGTTCTGCATCTATCAATTTTCTGCTTTATTGAGGCTTCTCCTTCATTGCTCCATGTCAGAGAGATCAGGTCGAAAATCTCTTCCTTTTCGCAAAGTCGATTGTCAAACCTAAATATCTTTCTCTTTTTCTTTAGTGTGGTATCCAAGTACGTGATCAACGATCTATGGTCTGAGCCCTCGAATCGAAGGTATTCGGCTCTTCCGGATGGGAAATTCTCAAGCCACAAAATGTATGAAAGTGAGCGATCGAGCCTTGCGTGGACCAAGTGGTCTTACCTCATTCCTCTCCAAGGTAGAGGGTTCCCGGAATGTTTCACATTCCATAAACCGTTTTGTGTGACAATACTCCTAAAATCAATAAAGGATCCCTCATGTCTCCTAAGACCTCCTCTTTTCTCATGATGATCCAGAATGTCATTGAAATCTCCGGTTAGTAACCATGTCGTATCTCGGAGGCTGCCGAGATTCGATATCCTATTCCACACTTCTACACGGTTTACTTTAACCGAAGCTATGTATACGAATGTAATGCGGAAATACATCTTCTGATATTTCACCATAGTGTCTATAAATTTGTGAGATGAGGATAGGATTGATAACTCTACATCTTTTCCAAAAGAGGGCTAGGCCACCACCTTGCCTTTTCGGGATACTAAAAAATTATTGTCATAGCTCATTCATTGAAACACTTGCAAAACATACTCATCTTAGTTCTTTGTCTCCATTAGGAACATTATGTCTGGGAAGAGTTTAAGTCTCAATTTCGGTAGGCGTCGAACTGTTAGGGAGTTCCCGAGTCCTTGACAGTTCCAACTAGATGTAATAATTTATAATTGGTGGTTTCTGGAAAACCACCAAACCCTTACAGGAAGAAGGTATTGTGACCTTAGTAGGGTTTATAAACATAGACTGATACATTGGCTCCTCATTACGAGGTACAACAGAACTATCCTCAACATGAGGTACAAGATATTAGTAAGCCAATGGTGTACGCTTTCCTTCCCCTTTCTTCTGTCTTGGGGAGAGATGAGCTCTAATAGCATTTATTTTGCGGGACCCTACTACAGGCATCCTCTTTTTAGAATGTTTCTTTACTGCCTTCCTCTTATTCAAAGTCATTATCGGCGCTATTGCTTGCCCTTCTTCAGCTTAACCCAATCAGTTAAGAACAGAGGTTCTTTTGGGTTTTCTCTAGCAGTCTTGGATTGTTGCCTCTGAGGAGGTATCTGAGTTTAGCTTGCGTCTCACTGATCTTCAAGCTTCTGGGCCTTGAAAGGTGAAAGTACAAGTGGAGGAAGCTACCTCTTGGTCCTCTCTGGTTATCCCCTGTTTTGATAGATTACAAACATCTCCTTCTTTGACGGTTGAGGAAATCTATAGATTTTCTTGCACCTTGATACATCTTGATACCAAAATTTAGAACTTTGTCCAACGGTTCCAGGTTGAGATATTTTGTTAAGAAATGATCGTTTCTGAGGCAGATCCTTTTGTACATGATCCTGCAACTTGTAATGTTGCTTTTCATTTGATCTTGCCATGAGGTAAGATTTTCCAGAGGTAGTAGTAGCTTCTTTTATATTGGCCTGTGAATAGTCAGCTCGTGGGGGGGGGGGGGTNAGTATCTCGATTATGAGGAGGAGGAGGCATTCTCCGGTGATGTATGATATCTTGAGCTCCATGTTGAAAAACATTCCTTGGATGAGCGTCTTTATGGTTTCGATGACACGATGACTCCATATTAGAGTAAGAGGGAACATCATGGTGAGGTAGTAGTGACACATCGCGTCTATGGTCGTGAGTAGCTCTGTTATTGTACTCTTGATAATCTCGTGGAGGTGGAGATTAGTATCTTGCAGAGTACACATCCCTATGATGGCGTTGTTGTGGAGAGGGATAGAAAGTTTGAAAGCTTAGGTGGTGTCCAGATTTATCTCTAGACGTCATTGGTGGGGGAGATTCATGTCGAGAATAGGAAGGAGGCGATGGAGCTGACCTTGTTGTGCCCCTTCTATCTTCATATCTCTGCTTGTCGCGATCAATACAAATGAAGCAATGTTTTTTCAATCTCTCATATTCAAATTCGAGAGTGGCCTCCTCTCCAGTGGGGAACGTGAAAGACTTCCTCATGATAAGTGGCTTTAGTCCATTAACTTGGACTCTTACTCAGCCATCTTTTGTGTCAAAATCTTTACACACTCCTAAATTGCTTTGAGAATGTCCTCTTTCCATTAATGTAGGGGTAGGTCATGAATCGTAACCCAGAAAGGTATATGGCACGGGAAAGAATTGGCAATGACTGGCTCCCATCTTTGAAGAACTAACATTCAGAGTTCGTAGTAGAAGGGAGCCTTGCGAAGCACGCTTTGGAGATCTTCCTCTGTTTCTAAGCGAAAGCTAAATCTTTCTTGCCCTGGCTCTCTACCTGCAATTTTTCCACGAAGTCCCCATTGTTGGGGAAGGAAGTTAACTACTGCTTTGGGATGTTGGATCTCTGGATTCAGAACTCTTCCAATTAGGGTGAGCCTGTTTTCTTTAATGAGATCTGAGTTGTCAATGGCAGAGATCTGAGATGGTGGTTCTCTTTGTCACTTAGAAGATATGGCACCAGCCTTCCCTTTCTCTTCTCTTGAATAACGACAAGACATGATACCATGGTGAGATTCGATGCTGAGAATATGTATCCTCCTTGTGCAAGAAACTATCGGGTAGGGTTGAAGTTTTTAGTAGATGCGAGTCAAAGTGGACTACAAGACGCAGTAAAGTAGGGAAACGTGGGTAGATCATAAGAAGAACACAGGCTTCGATGATTGAGGAAGGATTTGTCGCAGAGATCTAGGTCATAAGCGGCGGACACCAGAAACGCTAAAATCGCCTTTGAGAGAATTGCGGCACATTTTTCTGGTTAATAGATTCAAATAGATTTAAATATTTACATAGAAAATTAAGAACATCAACTAATTTGAAACAAAAACATTTCTAAAAGATCAATTAAATTGGAACAGATGGAATATTCTTTTTTCTAACACCAAACGAACTGCTAAAATAAAATTATTTTCCAAAATGTTTTGCTTAAAATGTAATGTTTTACTTCCATAAGTGAATTCACTACCACATAGTATAGTATGTTACGTTTCACCATTTCTTTTTAATACTTCTTTTAAAGGTATTCATAAGGAATGCAAATAGATCTTCCATTAATTAGTTTGCCAACACCCAAATGTGAAATTACTTATATTGTCCTTAATTTTTTTTTACAAGATGGGGATGTTTTTGTAAACCCCTATTATTTATTTTTATCGATATCCTAAAAAAAACTAAATAGTTTTTGTAGTGTTGTAGCTTCTTTTTTTTCCTGCAACATCTCATTTTCATTTAATCAACCCAATAATTAGAAAGGAGTATCCAGTTACAAAGATGGTTTAAACCCTAAGCCCATGACAGAGCCTTTTACAAACAAAATATCTTATGCTAAGTGAAGAACATTCATATGCGTGTTCTTTTCCTCGCACCTTCCTTCCATAAACCACACACGACACGCGCGTGATTTTACTGATAACAGAATCAGGTTCGCCGCTGCAATCTTTATCCATCTTCCTGTAACACGGCCGTTTTCCTTTGTAAGCGGCTCTCCCATGGAACCCAACGCCGACAGTCATATTCTTCTCTCTTCCACCGTTTGACGCTTGAAGATCATATCGACCTCATTTCTTTTGATCAACAAACCAGTCCCCTTACTCCCGAGATGCTCTCACTGAGTTTGGCCACACGAGGCCCCTTCTAAAACTCGCTACGTACATCCAAAGGTGAGTCGATACAGTGAGGTTAGCTTGATCTCCGGTTGATAAAATAGAACTAAACACACAAGCATGACATCTAATGTACTTAAAGAATCGAACAAGTTCTTAAATGCACATCAAATGCATCCTTTCGGGTTTTCCATACAAGACAATCACGTTTGCCATACATGACATTCGTCGACTCGTCAACCCCTCGTACGATGTCCTGACAAACAGGTACACCGTAACCCTCAAGCACAATCAACACAGAGACCTGGTGCCCCGATCCACACGAGTGCACCGTATCTCAACAACAACAACAACAATAATATTAATAACAATCTTCAATAAGCAAACAAGCAATATCTATAATCAATCAAGCAATCATGACACCAAACAAGAGTAAATGACGCGAGAAGTCCTCAACTACCAATAGAAGTAAGTTAAGTCAAGGGAGAGTCGGGGATCATGTGGTAGCTCCTCACCTTAGCCTTAAATTGATGGATCTATACTGGTGGATGGTACAACTGGTCTCTGGGAAAGCAGATCTGAATCCTGAAAGAAATTAAGGTTCAGATCTATAAGAACAAACAAATCATGGCCAAAAATCCTAATCAAACAAGGGCACTAGACACGACCACTACCTCACGGAGTAAAGCTACTGACGAAATGAAGGAAATGATTAGGAGTTGAGGATTCACAAACACGGAGTGAAGGATGTATCATACAGCTGCTTCTTCGGCTTCCGAGAAGCGATGGCTGCGGCGGAAGGCGAGACGACAGTGACGGCGGCGGAACGGCTGACGAGGCTCGGCGACGGGTCTGCTCTCCTACAGGGTTTCACTGCTTCTCTCTAGTGCTCCTCTTCTGAATCCCTACGCCTCCTTTTATAAGGAAATGAAGGAAAAGACATTAGGTTGAAATCTAATGGGTCAAGAAATTCCTTTTGAGTGTTTCTCAACTCCTTGGGCTACAGGGCCCGGGTTGTTACATTTACACTCATTTGAAAATAATTCATCACAATGAATGTGTTTATCAGTTACTTATACGACGATATAATTTTCTTTGACAAAAGAATATGTACCCGTGTAGAAATCTCTTAGCCTAGTGGCTAAGGGTTTAAAGGCTTCTACACTAGTTTTTGGGTTCGAATCCCAGGTTATACAGTTTCTTGCAAATTTTTAGATGCAAAGCTTACAGGAGATGCCATAGTGCTGTAGACAGAGTCGCTCGTTGTGGTCTCGCGCTGCGGAAAGAGGCTATCCATCAAAGATGTCGTACATGCAGAATTGTTTGTCGTAGATACAGGTTTACGAGACGAGTTGCATTATGGAGCCGTTTATGAAATTGTTCATCTTAAACGCATGGACAGCATGAATGATCGACTGAACATCATTTGTAATGGAATTAAGATTATAAACATAAATAATGTTATAATGTTTTATTCAGTGTTAAAAGAAAAAGAATATGTTACTCAAAATTAAATGATGTTATTCGTAATTACTTCAGTGAAAAATTATTTTACAATTTTCCTTATGTTCCACCTAATATATAAAATGGACTTGAAATTTCGCGAGTTCAATATATTGATTCATCATGTTATTTATTAAAAGTTATCTAAATGAGTCATTGTAAATTTTGTTTGATCTAAATGGATAACTCTATCAAAAGGTAAAATTGACCTAAATAGATATGGATCTAGATAGAGTGAGTTTAAATGAATATGAGTAGCCTATTTTAATATCTCTTATTTCATCCAGTAGCCATTTATATCATCACCCTTAGCATTATTAACAATTTGACACATTAGTTTCTTAAAAAATAATATGATGCGTAAAATTTTTTTTTGTTAAAAGATGCGTAATTGTTTCTTCTTACTTCTGATTTTGTTTAAATAATATTAGAGGTGTTGATTAGATTAATTATGATAAATAATAAACGTAATCTATAAATTTATTTGGACCACCTACACGGTTTTTGCCACGGGACCACCTATTAATTTGTTGGCATTCACAACTTACCCAAGCACATATTATGAGTTTAAATATAACTATATGATGTTAGGGCGTAAACACCAACCTCTAGATTGTAAGTTTCTTTCGGCCACCGAACTAATGTTTACCAAATCCATGAATATAAGTCAATTAATTTTGCCTAGTGAAAAAAAAGTCAATTAATTTTGCCTAGAAAAAGTACCCTTATATAACTTTTTCTTTATTAAGATTTCCATTTAATGGAACTTGAAAACTAATTTTCTTTTTTACTCAAAAGTACTGATTGATTATTACTTTTGACCAAATTTTGTATATAAATGAACATGATCAAGTTATCATCGCTTCAGATCAGATATAATATATACTTTTTCATTAATTAACTGAGTAATTCATAATCACACAAACTATACCCTAAATTTCTCGACCGGATTAAACGGATGAAAATCATTACAAACAAAGCAGACATTCAAACAACATGCAAAATAAAATAAAATATCATTTTCGTTTCAGCGCAAAGAAGAGCATGACCTTCTCACGGTAGCTAGATTCAAGCATCTCGGTGAGTCCAACAAGTTTTGCGGTGAGGCGGTCGAAGATATCATCGAGGAGATGATCACCGAAATGACTGATGAAGAGAGATCCCATTGTGGCCTTTATGCAAACCACCCATTGCCTCACGTCCTCTACGTTCATTGGCCGTTTGAGCCACGCCGTTGGGTTCATCAGCTCCATCGATTCGACAGTGAAGCAACCATTTTTCTCTACCAAGACTGTTACCTCCTCAGGCGATGCTGAGTAGATAGGTATGTTGAAGGAATCGACTTGCTCTTCAGTGATCAAATCCTACATGTGTCAATCTCACTAAATTCAAAATTGGAAATGAACTAGAATAAACATATGCGCTAGGTGACTTGTTTGTGTTCGGAATACATCAACCAATTTCAGAAAGTCTCAATGAGTGTAAGTTATCTGGAGTGTATAAAAAAGTATCGTGTAAGATATTACTAATGTACATTTGATTTGTGTAAAAAAAATATTATTAAACAGAGATTTGGTGAGTTCAATGTGTTTTCTTATTATTAACTAACATATTCAAGATTTTGAGGTTAAATTTTACTTTGATATGGCAAAATATGAAATTTATGGATTTTTCTTTTACCGTATACTAAAACTTGACCCGCGCGACTGCGCAAATGTTTTTAAATTTTTTTATGATTGATAATGTTAGATTTTTCGAGTATTGGGTTCGAGCTTTTTGGTTATTTTGAGTTTCATGTTCGGGTTCAAATGATACTTGTTAGAATTTTTGGATATTTCAAATTTCGGGTTTGGATTTAGGTTTCACATTTTCGGGTACATGTACATGTTTTGTTTGGATAATATTCGATACCCAAAATACCGTGAAACAAAACTTGTTAGGGTATTTCTTTACATAAAAATATCAGATAACTAAATTTAAATTTTTATAGTTTATATAAATATTTTTAAATATTGTATCTTTATTACTATATCTTTTATTGTCTTCGAAAAATCTTTTGATTTGTGAAAGAGAAATTAGAGTCAATTTTATTTCTTTTAGTTTAAAAAATCAATTATGAAAAGGGATATGTATTTATCTTTTAACGAATAAGATTCGACTCTTCATTTTCGGTATTTCAGATTGAGAAACTTTATACTTCGTGAGTTTACTAAATTAAGAAATTTGTAAGATATGTATTAAAATTGAAATCCTATATGTTATTCAAACAAAAAATCTTCGAAATTTAATATTATTAGACCAATGAGATTATAATATACAATCAAATCTGCTTTTATTAAAAATAATTTCAGCATTTGTCGTTTAGTGATTTTTGAAGTCTTTTAGTAGATTTGTTTTAGTTAAAAGCTGAAATATCAAATTCATATAGTTTATGTGAGATTGCAAAATAAAAATAATAACAAATCATAACAATTTTTTTTTAATTCATCCAAAGCCATTTAAAATTTTAGATTAGTTTGTGTGAATTCATAATTGTTATTAATACTAGATGAGTATCCGCACATACGTGTGGGTTTTGGTTCGTTAGATAGAATCTCCAAAATTATTAGCTACAATTTTTTTTTTGTTGAAAACTTAAGCTAGCACTAATACATTTAACTGAGTTATACATCAATAAGACAAAAATAAAAATACATTCTCTTAAAATTAAAATATGTAATTCATTTACTGATAATCAAACACATTTTTAGTTTACGGGTCGACTTTAAAAAATCTATTTTATTTATCTATTGATTATCAAACATCATAAAATATGCTTATATTAAACAAATGATTTTTTTTCTTTGAATTCATTTTCACCTTATGTTGATAACTTATTAGATAAAAAGAATGATATATAGATAACAACGAAATATGTAAAATCACTAAAAAAATATGTAATTTATCTTTTCACATGTGCATTGGTGTTAAATATAGAATATACTAAAAGTAAGAACCACTAACTCTCTAAATATAACCAAAATATACATGTGAACGAGTAACAAACAATATCATAACTAAGTAGATAAACTAAAATTGACGAGTTTGTATTGCATATTACTATGAAATTGCAATAGATGTTATAATTGCATGAATAAAGTTTTTCTCATGAGTCCGCAGTAACGCATCTCTGTTTTCTTACTTCACGTTAATCTCTCTCACTTTTAGTATTGTCATTCTTTTATAAAAGAATATAATTATGTGTTTTGAGTTTCTTTGAATTGTTGGTGTAAGTACCTAAAAACTTTACAGTAAATGATTCATTGACGTAGAAAATATCAACGTTAGTGTCGGAGTGGAGAAGTCAATCTAGTAGATGTTTATTAAATTATAAATAAATTCTTAATGATGTACAATTAACCATAATAATTTATATTCTTGGAAGAATAAATAGTGAATAGTTGCAGGTCGTATTCATAATTAAGGGACATTTGTCATCACGATATCTAATGAACCAACGCGTAGGAGCAGGTTTTTTCTAGAATTATTAGCTACGTTTTCATGTTGAAAACTTACGATAAAACTAATATGTTTAATTGAGTTCTACATCATTAAAATAAAAATAGAAATACATTTTTTCTAAAGTTAAAATACATAAATTATTTACCAATAAGGACTTGATGATGCATATTTAGTTTACGGCTCAACTCCTCAAAGTATATTTTAATTATTTATTCATTATCTAATATCATAAAATATATTTATGTAAAAAAATGGTATTGCTTTTCTTTGAATTCATTTATCTCCTAAATGTATAACTTATTGAATAAAAAAATATCTAAATAATGGTGAAAAATACGAAAAAACATTAAAAATTGAAAATCATTTTTTCACATATAGATGTGTATAAGTATCTCTATGAATTATCTTCAAAATATCTATTAAATTATAATTAAACTCTTAATGATGTATAATTAACCATGATAAATTATATTTAATGGAAGAATAAATGAAAATTTTTAAAAGTCATTTTCATAACTAAAAGAACACTTGTCACCATGATATATGATGAGGTGACACTCTCAAGGAGAGAGTTGGACACAAACCATATATATGATTTTTTTGTATTTTCACATAAAAATCATATGATTTAAGCATTTATATAATCTGACTAAAAAACTTCAATAAAAGAAGTAAAAATCTAATGCTTAAAATGCATCTTACTGCATGTATTTCTCAAATCACTAGTCCTTTGACACTTGATTTTAAAAAAGCTTTAAATTTCTTTTTTGGTTTAATTGCATAGCATTTATAAGATTAGTTCATTATAAATTTATAATATAAACAATCAAAAAATTCGTGGTTGATTATAAGTCAAATTCTTTGGTTGAGTACGCACCATGTGTTTACAATTTTTTTTTTTGTTAAACGTGTTTACAATATTATATCAAATGAAATTCATTTATTTTGACTAGAGTTTCTAAATATTTGAGATAATTTTGTAGTACCTGGGATTGCATTTGAATGAGAACATCGGCCATAGAAGTATACATGATACTGTCGGAAAGATTGGAAAAAGGCATTCCTTGAGGAATCCCACACATTCCAACAATCAAAAGACCTCCACTTACTATCTCTTTTGCCCTAGCTTCTAGAAACTTCTCCATGTCCCGACCAAACTGGTCTGCATAAGCCTTAACCACTTCTTCTGCCGCATTGGAGTAGTGAACTTTTCCTTTATTCCAGGCCTTGGAGCTTTTGTCCATCATTTCCTTTGGAACACTCGATAGCCAGTGAGTGGCACCCACCGACACTACCACATGAACGGAGGATTGAGGAAGAACTCGGCCATAGAACGAACCAGGGACCCCGACCGCAAAGTAACCCCGGTCTTGAGGGAGTGAGGTGAAGAGGGTGTTGAAGTCGTTACTTGGTAAGTCGTTGAAGAAGACAAGGAACTCTGGTTTTGATTCTAAGTTGGTCTCAACTGATTTGATGATGTCGTCAACAATAAAGAAAGTGTTTGGTCCGGTTGCACAACCAAGGTCGGCTATGCGGAATGTGTTGGTGTCAGAGATTAGGGCTTTTGCATCGAGTTTCTCCATTATCAATTTGTCTATTGCCTCTTTCAACAAACTCGCTGATCGTCTCTGTCCACACCAAAAGCACTCTTAAAGATTATTATTAATTATTATATCTTTTTATGAGATATTGTATATATGAACAAACACCACCAGAAGAAAAGATGCCGAAAATCTATTTTTTCCCCTTAAATTACTTTAAATACTATTTTTTTTTGTTTAACATTAACATGTTTACTCGAAACAAACTGGACATATTGTTTTACATTAAAAGTGGAACCAAACTTTCTAGACTAATATATAAAAGTAGTTTTTCCAAAATAACATATTTTATGCTCGAACCTAGATTTAGTAAAACTGAAATAGTCCTTTCTGTCTCCTATAGATTTAATTATCTCAATTTTATGATTTGGATTAAAGACAGTGAAGCGGCGTAGTGATGATCTCGGTGGTTTTGTTTTTGTGTGGCTCGATGGGTTCTGGAAATTTTAATATCGTTAAT
The DNA here is from genome assembly GCA_900406275.1 of Anastatica hierochuntica. NCBI lineage: Eukaryota > Viridiplantae > Streptophyta > Magnoliopsida > Brassicales > Brassicaceae > Anastatica > Anastatica hierochuntica. The sequence goes on from OVAN01004429.1 coordinate 25,293, forward strand.
GAAGTTCCCTTAGAAAAAAAAAGAAAGAGTACATAACATGGAACCAAGCTTTGATTAAAAAAGGGTCATGTAAGAGATTATAAGAATGGAGTACTATATTAATCTATCAAGACATTGGCCTCCAGTTGATCCGAATAGCCAGCCATGTAATATGTCTATTCAAAGATTGATTGATGTTATTCTAAAATTATCGACATAATATTGCCAAAACATCTTTACATCTTTTATATATCATCTTCATAATTTAATGAAGTTCCAATTTATTGAATATATAAAGTTTTGTATAACTTCATGTTAATTTAAAACCTCCGAAAGTTTTCTAAACTAGATTTTATTAATTTATATATATTATATTATCAGAAAACACTCGAGTTTAATTATTTTTTATATGGATATTGTGATGAACTTGAAAAACAATTAACTCCCTTTTCTCCAATTTATTTAAAGATTAACTATTAATGTCTAGTGTACTCCGTATATCTATGCTATTATTTGAGGAGTACGTTTGGATATATATCCTTAAATTTGTAAGAAATTGCATTAGATGCCATTAGAAAAAATAAAAAATAATTATGGAAATAAAAGAAAGATCCTCATGTATATATAAAAAAT
>OVAN01004430.1:0-22109 GCA_900406275.1 Anastatica hierochuntica
TAGAAAATCTTCTCCAAAAATGAAGTACGGTAGAGTCTGATCTCTCTCAAAAGATTACAAAGCTTAGAAGTCTGTTCTACAAATTGAAAATAGCATAATCTGAAAAGAAAACTCGAGTCTAGGTTTTAGGTAAACATCCCGGTTCGTTTTAATCTTCGGTTTGTGTTTTTAGGTTTCGGTNCGTTTTAATCTTCGGTTTGTGTTTTTAGGTCTGGTCCGAAATCGGGACAAGGATCGATCGATCCCTGTCCTTTTGTGAGGACATTTCTTCAATCTTCTTGAGACTTTCTTCGGTGCTTGAATTCCACTCCAAATGCGTTCTTTTAGTCCATTCAAGCTCCGTTCCTATAAAAACATCAAAGAACAACAAACCACACAAAAACGATCCGAATACATACTAAAAACCGTAATTCTCGTATGAAAACCATAGTAAAAACCGATAAAATATGAATACATCAGTTGGCCAGTATATCCTAGCGGTCCAGCAGAGATTCTTGGCGGTCAGCCCCACGTCTCCACATCGCCAGCCTTCGAGAGAGCAGATCCTGGCGGTCCCAAGTTATAATCATGGGGGTCAGCCCCATGCAACCCAGACCGCCAACTTCTGCAACAAAACTTCTTGGCGGTCACCAGCCTATGATCTTGGTGGTCCGCCCCGCCATTCCCAGGCCGCCAACTTCTTCAGGTAAGTGGTTTTTCATAAAAAATTTATTTTTGTGGGGCAATTTTGAAATTTTCAAAAGTTTTCAAAACTAAAACTACTCTTCTAAAACACCCCCACACTCGAAAATCTCTCTCTCTCTCTCTCTCACCCATCTCTCTCTCTCTCGTTTTCACCCTTTGAAGAACAAGAAAAACTTTCATCTTTCTCTCTCAAATTTTCACCAAAAACTCTCAAATCTTTTGCATTCAAGATCAGTCTTTAAGTTCTCTACAGTAATTCCAGTTCTGTTTCATCAATATCTAGCTCAATCCGCTCAAAATCAAGGTAAACTCTCAAAAACTCTCTCTTTGAACAAATATTTGAATTTCGTGTTTAAGGTGATTTAGTTGTTTCTAGAACTTGATTATACTTAGTTATGATTGGGTTACCCTTTTTTAAGATAGAACAACCTTCAAACACTTGTGAATTGCATGATTTTAGAAATCAAAAGTTTAGGATTCTTGAGAAATTTTGAAAGTAAGAGAAATTTGGGAATTGTGGTTTCTAAGAGTTAATGAGGTTATAAGAAGCTAGTTTTCGAAAGACAACTAAGGCTTATGGCCAATCGATTGAGTTTTAGAAATTTCAAGAGAGTGAAAATATTGAAAAATGACTAAGTCCTTTGGAATGACTTTGGCTTGATGAATTGTCATTGCTATGATAGTTTTGGGTTATCATTAAAGCCATCAATGTGTGTAGATGAATTGTTTCAATGAGTTTTGTTGATCTTTTACTTATGGAAGAAAGGTTGAATGAAAAAGATGTTGCTAAATCATGGATGGTTTGAGTTGATATGGTGGCATATGATTGCTTAAGCAATGAATGCCAATATCTAAAGCCATCCATAGTTATAGTATCTTTAAGAATTAACTTAGTTAACTTCTAAAACTTGTAGGTACAATCACTAAGACAAAGGACAACTCAACAACGAAACCATCAAACCAAAAAAATTGCGGTGGATGAAGCAAGCTCGAGTACTCATCCAAGGAGAGAAAAGGCAAAGAAGTAGCTCAACAATCTGAATCGGAGGAAGAACCTCAAAAAGCGAGCACGGAAGAAAAAGAAGATGAAGACGTCCCTCAATTGGAAAGAATGAAGAAACCCACGCGTAAACCTGCATCTAAGAAAGCGACAAAGCAAAAGAAACCGAGAAAACCAACCGCCAAGCAATACTACAATGCTTTGATGAGCAAGAAGTGGGTTCAAACACGTTGGGTGGATAGAGACACTTTGGAGAAGCTCGGGCTCTTCGATGATGTGTGCAAGATATTGGTGAACATGGGATTGGGAAACTTCTTCTTCACGAATGAACCAGGCTACAAGAAACTTCTTTGTGAGTTTCTTTCAACCCTTGAATATGACGTCATGGAGGGAGATTTCTTCTTTAATATTGGAGGAGAGTCTCTCTAATAGGAAACCGCCAAATTAAGTAAATTGCTAGACCTTCAAAGAGGGAAGAAAACAAAGATACCGAAGCTAACATAAGAGGACAAAGAGTTGTGGACCAAGATTGGGGTCAGTGAGTATACGGCGGGTGTCATAACGACCAAGATTCGACACCCGGTGATAAGATATGTTCAAAATTTTCTTGCAAACACTTTCTATGCAAGAAAGAAACCGGAGAAAATTAACAAGGATGAGATGTATCTACTCTCAAGAGGCATCAAACCCATCCTCACGGGCATAAACCATCAAGAAGTGAGCAAAGAGAGGGTTGATTTAGGTGAATCTTTATTGTTGCATCTCCTAGACATTCGCGAGACCCTCTACAAATCGAAGGATAAAGAAACTCAATTGATGGTTGGAGGAATAATGACTCCTATCTTGAAGGACTTTGCAAAAGAGGGATACAAGATCAACTTCCCACCCGAAGAGGATACAATATTGACTATTGATATAGCTTACTTGTCTTCATCATGGTTCTTAGGCAGAGCGGGTGATTCTTGTTACATATACATCATCTACGAAGAAAGGAAGTTCATTTTTCCTAACCGAGATGCCACCACTCTCACCAAGCGAGAGAAAATTGCCTTCACGCCACAAGATGGTTTCTACAATCCCAACACCCATTCTTAATATGGACATCAAGAGCCAGGGGTAAAGCACCACAAATGGATAGTTCAAGTGAGGAAGACGGCGATGCAAATAATGGAGAAGAGATAATAGGAGAAGAGCCGCTAGGAAGGCACGGAAGAGAGAGCTCCCGCGGAAATGAAGAGGAAATATATGGTGGTCACCACTATCACTTTGATCCGTATGATAGACTATCATCCTCTAAGGGATTGATGTATGCTAATGAGAAGCTCTATGACCCAACAAGGGAACAAGTTGAGAGGATGAATATTGATGAAGGAGGAAGGCATTCTTTTGGTGGGACTCCAAATGAAATGGTGGTTTTTAACCATCAAGACACTCTTCTTACGGGCCGCGACGACAACGAAGAAGAAGAAGATCACCAACGCCAACCTCGTGCAATGAATCTTACTCCCTCAACACGGAGGAAGCCGCCGGTTTTCCGGCATTTGGATTCAAGGTACCAAAATATTCCATTATAAATACCATAATTTTCTTTTATCTTCTTAATGATTGTGGTTGTTGGTCTCCTTCGTCGGATTTTATTCATCCACCGAGACGGTGATGAGTAAGTCCGGGGGAGGAGAATGGTTACTCATGATCTTTTTAGTTGATTTGTCTTGTTTTTTTTTTATTTCTTTGAGTCTCATGTAGAATAGGATGTATTGTTAATAGTTAAGGCATATAAAAACCAAAAAAATGAAAAATTTTGAAAATTTGAAAATGAGAGCATGTAGTTGCAATTTTTCTCATAATCTTCTTTAATAGGATTGAGTCATAGAAAGCATGTAGGTTGCATATACATAGGGGAAAAATGATTTAATCACCTTGTAAGTGGCTTATTCTTAGAAAATTAACCAAAACCTTTGTTAGATGTAGTATATAGCTTGAGCCAAAACGAAGAAAATGGAAAATCCATAAATAGAACTCTCCCTTTCGAAAGCACCTACCTTAGTAAAACTATCTTGATATTTCACCTTGACTCTATCTTAACTTGGACTTAATCATGAATTAATTTTTCTCGTTATGGGCTTGAAACCAATCTCATGGTATTAAATGATATACTCGGGGTTTCTTATCCATTTTTACCACTCCTTGGCTAACCCGAGTAGCCGTCTTGATTTTTAAGAAGGTTCCTTGCCTTAACCCTTCCCGTTTCTTTCAATCCATTCATTTGTTTCTTTAGGGAGGTCATTACAATGTTTCATGTGCAAAATCTTGTAAGTATTGGGAACGACAATGATTCATATTCCGTTCTTGAGTTTTCCTTTCCTTTTTAAAGGCTAAGAGACTAGATAGAATAGGAAGGGAATGAGAAATAAGAAATGATGAGATTATTGGTGTGAATAAGTTGAGATCAAATGGTTAAGAAAAGAGAAATGCAAATGAAAGATTGGTTTGATGCTTAAAATGAAAGAGACTTGAGATGGAAAAAGTTTAAAGGAAAAGCTCTAATGTTTTTAAAGAAAGAAGTTCCAGTAGTTAAGATAAGAAAAAGAGAAAGCAAGTGTTAGAAATGATAGTGGAATAAGCAAAGGGTTAAAGAGAGCTAGGAAATTAAGGAGTATCTCATGTCTCTAAGTAAAGATAAAAAGGATGTGGTTGGTGTTTTTAAGGAAATTTTTGCTCAAAAATGAGTCTTTGAGAGTGGTGTGAGATGGGAAATCATGAAATCCGGGTAAGATCATAGAGTTTAAAGTTTGGGGGTTTGGATAGAATGAATGAAAGATTGATATTGTACACATCAATTGATCCCTTTCTTCCTTGCTTTTGCGTAATGATCGACATTTCGTGATTTCTTTGAGTGTGAACCACAAATAAAAATTTTAGCCATCTCTTGTCACCTTAAAACCCATATTTCCTTTCCAAGCTAATTGATATCGATCTCTTTCCCATAATGAGAACCACACGAATACATAAATCTAATGAATGTTAAAGAGTCAAGTGTGCTTAGATGGAAGGAGTTTGCTTAGGTTTCGGAGCTTAGAGTAGATTGGAGCTTGGGAAGGTTATGGAGAAGTACAAAAGATTAGAATTGACTCTCGCTATATGTTACTTATCTCTAAGGATCTTGGTTGAGTATCCTTCGTATATCCCTTAGGCTATGTGTTCCCCGCCTTCAAACCTCTTTCCTGGGCATAGATTCTTGTTCGTTTGCTTGAGGAAAAGTAAGAATCTAGTCCAGGGGAGTTGATGTTTATTGATTTTGTGTAGTTTAGCTTAGAGTTTAGAAGAGTTTTCCTTTCATCTTAGGAATTTTTAGATCAATTTAAGATGTTTTTTGAGTCATTAGTAGATAGCATTATATAGGCGTCTTAGGATTGCATTTGTACATTCTTCTCTTCTTTTCTATCCTATTTCAGGTCACTTGGATCAAATTTAATGAATCCCGAAACCTAAAAGCTAACACGAACAAGATCTACCACCTTAACAACAATTCCTGGCGGCCCCAAGTGAGATTCCTGGCGGTCAGCCCCGCCAGCCATGCCGCCAGCCAGTGAGCCATAGATTTCTGGCGGTCTAGACCCGAATCCTGGCAGTCAGGCTCTCAATTCCCAAACAGCCATGATAATCTGATTTTTAAGAAAAATGATGGTTCGACTCGATTTGTCCTGGGTCGACCCGACCCGAATTCAATTATGTATAAATACTCTTCTAGATTTCTCTCTAAACCTAAGTTTTTCTCCTTCTTTGTTCTTGAGAATCCAACATTAAACCACTTTGAATCTTTGTTTTCCTTTTAAAAAGTTTCTACATTTCTTATATCTTCTTCTTTCTTTACCATGATTATGGGTTTATCTTATGTTTTTACATGTTATAAGCCCATGATTAGTGAGTAGTTTCATTTGTGGTTTATGGGTTAGGTGGATTAGGATAGATTTAGGTATGATTAGGATTGCTAAGGGTTAGATCCTATTAGATTCACATGATTAAGGAGCATTTAATGCTAGATTTGATTTGATCATTCAATTTCTAGACCATAAGGCTTCACACCTGGAAGGTGTTTGATGAAATGCCTAAGAGAACCTTAAGATTGCTTAACATTCTTAGCCTATGGTAATAGATGATTAAAGTGTTTAGTGGGTGTTTTGGATTGTGTTTAATGATTGATGAATCCTAGATCACTATTGAGAGATTGAATTGATTAAGGATTTATAAAATGGACTAGGATCATGGAAGTGGACTAGTAGACTTCTTTTCTTGCCCTTGAATGGTGTGTTCATTGTTGACACTTGCATCTTAGTTACACTTAGTCTACCTAATCATTAGCATAACTCATGAACCACATTTCTTCCATTTCTCGAATTCATCTCATCTCATTTTTTCTTTGTTTAATCTTTGCTTTTGTTTAGTTCTCCTTTTTTTTCGCCGAAACCCATTTTATTAAGCTGGTAATGATCCTTCCTCTAGGGAAGGTCAAAGGGAAACCAAATCGCTTACATGGGTAGATGGAGTACTGGATAGCCTTGCTTTTTTGGCAAGACCATCAGCGACAGAATTTGGAGAGCGATATAATATTAAACATTGGAAAAGAGGCTTTCAGCCCAACGAAGTCGTGGAGCTCAGCCGTAAAGGATGGCCATTCTAACGGTGAGGTGGTCATCGAAATTAGCTGCATGCAATCCGTCGCGAATGACACTTCTACATTTGATGTCGATATCATAATTTCCATAGCCCAGAGGAGGGCTTCTAGCTCTGAGTGCACCGGTGAAGGAGTATTTCGAATCTGTCGGTAACCATCTCTTCGGGTAACTCCGTTCTCCACAAGATTCTATCCCAGACCACAGCACGAGTAAGAAGAAGTCCATGAGCCATCGATGAAACAAACCATACCGGGAAAAGAAGGGGCTATCTCCCGGGACCCGCTGGCAGGTTGGTCATCAGGTTCCGCTGGAGCATTCGCTTGTAGACAAGTGGTGGCTTCTTGAACAGCATGGTTCACAATCTCCTGGGCATCTTCTCGCTTCATGCTAAAGATGAGGGCGTTTCTAGCCTTCCAAATATACCACAAAATCCAAGGGAAAACATGAAGGGCCTCCTCACTAGTTCCTATTTCCTTGGCCTTCCAAAAAAGGTAGTCTAAATTACCATATATGGACTGCCGAGAAAATAGGGGTGGAGCTGTTGGAATGGGGGCTAAAGCCCAAATTTGCCGCGCGGGTGACCATTCAAATAGGACATGATTGATAGTTTCCTCTTCTGCACCACACATGGGACAGGATGCCTCGACACTTAAATGTCTAGAATGAAGGTTTTGGCATGTAGCCAAACAGCCAGATAAACACTGCCATACGAAATGTTGGAGCTTTTGTGTGGTTTTTAGCTTCCAAGCTTGTGCCGCTAGTTTTTCCACTGAAGGTCCCTGAAAAGGGGGGTCACAAGCAAGGCGAGAGAGTTCCCTCGCGGCCCAATATCCTGACCGAACGGTGTAATTTCCTGATTTCGTATAAGACCAACTGTAGCCATCGCTCAGATAATTCTTCGCGGGTCTAATACTTAGGATACGGGGGATCTCCTCCGTTGCGAATAACTCTCGGAGGCGATCCTCTTTCCATAGCTTCGTTGACTCATCGATCAGATCATTGACATACAAATGGGGATCTCGAACTTGGGAGATGCCCTTCGGTATTCTTGCTGGAATATCAGGGATCCATGGATCACTCCAAACTTTTGTGGTCATCCCAGACCCGATGGTTTTTCGAAGGCCTGAGCAAAGTAGCAGTTTTGCAGCCATGATGCTCCTCCATCCATGGGATGGGCGATTCGAGGATAGGATCTCCAAAGGGTTACTGTATCTGAAGTAGCGACCTCTGAGAACTCTGCTAATAAGGGAATTTGGGAAGCGGATGGGGCGCCATAGTTGTTTCGCCAGAAGGGCCATGTTAAATTCCTCAAAGGTTCTGAAGCCTAGCCCAGCCTTCGAGAGTTGGGTGCAAAGTTTGTCCCATGATTTCCAGTGGATCCCTCGACTATCCGCTTTAGAACTCCACCAAAATCTGGCTATAACACTACTTAGCTTAGTGGTTATTGCCTTTGGAAGGAGGAAGCAAGACATGACGTAGGTAGGGAGCGCTTGGGCGACCGATTTTATCAACATCTCCTTCCCTCCTTTGGAGAGGAATTTTGCATTCCACGCATTTATTCTCGATTGGAGATGGTCTCACACGAAGGCAAAAACTTGGACTTTTGATCCATGGAGTTTTTCTGGGAGGCCGAGATATGTTCCCATTCCGCTCTCTTTCTGGATAACTAATATATCCTTTATTTTCGATCTTTCAGAGTTGGGGATATCCTCTCCAAACATCACAGATGATTTAATCGGGTTTAGTAATTGTCCCGATACTTCGCCATATCGGCGGATAATTTCGATGATTTCTTTTCCTTGGCCTTCGGTGGCCTTACAGAAGAAAAGACTATCATCCGCAAAGAGTAGATGGGAGGTTGATGGGCTTGCTCTAGAGATTTGCATGCCTTGGATTCGCCCGTGCCATTCAGCCTCGTTGAGTTGCGCTATTAGGGCTTCCGTACAAAGGATAAAAAGGTAGGGAGATATCGGGTCTCCTTGACGTATCCCACGGGAGGGGGAGACTTTCCCTTTGGGGACTCCGTTGAGGATTACCTTATATGATACTGATGTGACACAGTACATAATCCACCCTACCCATTTGGACGAGAAACCCATTTGTAGCATTAGTGCCTCTAGGAATTTCCATTCTACCCTGTCGTACGCCTTACTCATGTCTGTTTTGATCGCCATGAACTTCTTCCTACACGCTGGATTGGATCTTAACGCATGAAAATTCTCTTGGGCTATCAGGATGTTATCTGTAATTAGTCTTCCGACAACAAAGGCTGATTGCGTCTCTGAGATAAGGCCCGAGAGGGTCTTTTTTAGTCTGAGACTAAGAATCTTCGAGATCACCTTATAACTCACATTACATAGGCTGATAGGCCTAAACCCAGAAATCTCTCTAGGTCTTTCGGTTTTGGGGATTAAGCAGATGTTCGTCTCATTTAGTTCTTTTTCAAAACGCCCCGTGGAATAGGAAGATTTTACAAGTTTTATTACATCCTTGCCAATGATATCCCAGTGTGATTGGTAGAAGAGAGCCGTCATCCCATCTGGGCCATGAGCTTTTTCTGGGCCGATGGAGAACAAAGCTCTCTTTATTTCCTCATCCGAAAATTCCCGAGTAAGGGAGTCGTTCATCGATTCTGACACTATATTGGGAATATCTTTCAGGATCCTCTCGAAATCGCTCGGATTCGAGGATGAGAACAAAGAATTGAAATAGTCCGTAGCTAGGGATTCAAGGTCTGCCTCATTGTCAATCAATTCTCCATTTTGGTCAAGCACACCCAGGATTAAATTTCTAGCTCGTCTTTGTTTTGTTGAGGCATGGAAGAACTTGGTGTTCTTATCTCCTTCTCGTAGCCAATTAGCTCTGCTTTTTTGCTTCCAAAAGATCTCTTCTTCCATATATGCTCGTCCTAGATTCTTTTTTAGCTCCAACATCGTCTCATAGTCAACGTTCTCATCTGGTTGGGCTTTGTCAATGCTATCTTGAAGTTCTAGGATCAACTTTTATGAGTTGGTTTTAGCTGTTTTCTTCCAAGCTGCTATCTCGCGTCTGCAGGAGTGAACTAGCTTTGAGAAGCCTTCGTAACCATCTAGTCGTGAAGGATCCCAGTCACGCACAATTGCTTCTCTTAATCCTGGTTTGCCAATCCATCGTTTATCGAACTTAAAGTTCATCCCAAAACATTGGGGAAATTTTTGTACTGTTGTGATAAGTGGTCTATGATCAGATCCCCACATTTTTAGGTACTCCTTAGTAGTGTGGGGGAAAAGTTGGTGCCAATCTTCATTCCCCATAGCTCTATCTAAGCGGCATCTGACCATGCTATTCTTTCTTCGGCCGACCCACAACATTGGATTTCCTTTGTAAGGGATATCGATGAAACCACAACATTGAATCATGTCACGAAAGGGGAGAAAGGATGCCTCTGATCTACGTTTTCCACCTTGTTTTTCATGGTTTCCCATTATTTCGTTAAAATCTCCAATGATGAACCAAGCACCAAACCTACTAGTAGATATTCGGGAAAATCTTTCCCAAACATTTCCTCGGCACTCAACGGCCGGATCTCCATAAACAAAAGTAATAAAGACGCGATTTCCATCATTAATTGTCTCAATATCCAACATACGATTGTTCATACATAAGATTTTGACTGGATAATCGCTAGAATAAAATAAAGCAAGACCCCCACTAAGCCCTTCAGGGTCAACAGTAATCAACCCATCCAAGCGCAGTGAAACTTGGGTGTCTTGTAAAAAACTCCGATTGTTCTTCGTCTCAGAAAGGAAAACAAAACCTGGGGAATACCTAAGGCACATTTCCACCAGTCGACGGGAAGTATTCTTTGATCCCGCCCCTTGACAGTTCCAAGCTAAAATCTTCATTCCGGGAGGTTGGATGGGTTCTGGGATCCCATCAAACCTTCACCTGAAAAAGAGATAGACTTGGACACTGTTGCGGCCTCAATATGAGGGAAGATAAGTTTCTTCTTGGATCTTGCTTTTGAATCTTTCTTCAAAGGACCACCGGCCTTCGGAACTGGTTTCGGAGATAGTCTTCCACGGAATGGTTTTAATTTTTTGGAGGCCACTTCCATAATACCTTTTGGACTTTTTTGCAATCTGCCCTTGGGCCCCAAGGATGTTTTGGAAGTGGGGCGAGAGTCCTTAGTGACAATCTGAGAGGATTTGGCCAAATTGGGATCCATCTTTTTGCTTTGGGCCTCAAAAGCGATATGGCCCAATTGATTTTCTCCAGAGGCTTCACCACACATTGAGACGCGTTCTTTCTGGAGGCGAAATCGAGAGGGTGAGCGCCGGCTGTTCCTGCTTGTCGGCGACGGAGATGATTCCGGTGATCGGACAATTCCGCGGGCACATCTGGGGATCTCCGATATTGTTCTCTCGAGGCTCTCTTGGGACTGCTCATTCTCCGCCAGCTCCTCTCCAAACAGATCATCTGCTCCTACTTCCTCATCTTCTAGTTCAACATCCAGTTCAACATCCAGGTCTCTGAGCTCCTGCTCCAGCTCCTGTAGCGATTTCCCTTCATCCCGTTTCAAAACTTCTGGGTCTTTTTGGGCTTCTCTATCCCATTCTTCTAGCAGCTATTCCCAGTTATCAGGGGTCGACGATCTCGTTAAAAGAGATTTGGGAGGTCTTTGATCGCCATCTCGGTGTGTAAGGCAATTGTTGCTCTTATCAATAGCTGGTTCCTCATAGCCTTCGACTTGCCTATGACGATCCTTTGGACCCTTTTCTTCTGGTCTTGGTGGTTTCCCAATCACCTGAGATCCGATAACATTGGTCTTTACTTTCTCAACAGTAAGAGAAGATTTTCTCGTGGCTTGCTTTGGAGGAATCACACTCGCATCAGCCTTTTCTCTCTTTCCACTAGCCTCATGGTCGACATCTGATTTGCAAGATCGAGATTTGACAGCTACAGGGGAGTGTGGTTTAACTGATTTTGACGATCTTCTCATATCCTGACATGCAGGTTTGGCGAGCCGTGAAGAATCTTTGGGACGCCATTGAACAGAAGAGCGATAATGTTGTCTTTCATTAGGCTTTTCCTTCATCTTAGAAGCAATTAAAGACTCGTTTGTCTCTTCCCAATTTCGGGGATAGTGATAATGCTGTTCAGCTTGGAGGCGCTGCCAAACGGGTATTCTCTTGTTCATGTTTCTCTCGAGATCATCTTCGTTGTACAGGTTACGACGCACCGAACGCTTTATCAGGGGTTGATCTCGATTGTTGGTGTGAGAGGGCCCGCTGCCTTCTTTGGCTGTCTTCAATCGCTTTGAAGCTCTTAGAGGCGATGTCTGCTTCTCAACTTGCTGTAGTTGCGCATCTTTTTCAGCCCGAATTTGCCTCTCCACCTTGTGTAAGGCTCTTTGATTCTCCGTCAGCTTCGGGCAAGAGTTCTCCTCGTGCGAAATCATCTTACAGGTAAAGCAATATCTATGGAGTTTTTCATAAGTAAACTCTACCGGAACAACCTCACAAGTTTGAAACCGAGCTCTGCTTTTGAACTTTAGGGGCTTGGAAACATCCACTGATACTTGCATTCGAGCATGTTCTTCATCAGCTACAATGAACTCCCCAAGAGCTCCTCCCAGGTCTTTGAAAGTCTGTTGAACCCAGAAAAGAGTTGGAAGACCTGAAACTGAAATCCAGAAGGTGATAATGGACGGGTAGTCTGCTCCTCCTGAGGGACTCCATCTCTCCAAAGAGAAACACCAGAAATTGTAATGATATGGCCGGCGGCTTAGAACTCGCTGTAAGTCTTCTTCGGAATCAAAATCGAACTGAAATCTTCCTTTACCCAAGTTATAACCTTTCACTCTTCCTTCCACGTCTCAGACTCTTTTGCTCAGCATAAGAGTGAGGAGAGCATCGATATTTCTTCCTTCATGAAACATCCTTCCTGCTAAAGATTTTTTGAATTTCTCCAGCCTGGTTGAGATGTCAATGGTTTGTATGACGATGATATCATCTTCTTCTTCTTCAATAACAAGGTCTTGACTGCTTCTTTGGTTGTGGCGGGTATCTTTTACAGGCTCTGTTTGAGGCGGGCGAGGGGGGCTTGGTCTCCACTAAGAGGGGATTGTTTTTGAACCTGCTCTGGTCATGGAGATTTTCGTGGAGGCAGGCTTGTGGCGACACCGTAGCAGGTCAAGGAGATACACAAGAGAGAAACCAAAAATAGAGACTAAAGGGCAAGGAAAGGAAAATGGAGAGAAAGGAGGCAGAGGGGAGGAAGAAGGAAAGGAGCTGGGAGGGGAAATGAGAGGTCTAAAGGACTTGTGAGAGGGGGCAGGGCAAGTCGGAGAGGTGGATGGGTTTTTTTTTCACTTTAAACTCGCCGGAAAAGGTGAAAAACGGTGAGGGATGGCTAGGAAGGAGATGGGGAGGTAGTTTTGCATTTTGAAAAAGTTTCCAAAAAAGGTTACAAAACCAGGTGGTTGGGTTTGGTCAGGAAAAGCTGGTTTGATTCCTAACCAGAAGTGGTTAGAAACCGGGTAAGAGGGAAACTAGGGGAAGGGAAACTCCTAACCACTTAACTACCTTGGGCACCGTGCCTGAGAGCATTTCCTTCAGTCTCTTTGAAGAGTTGTGTCCGACTTATGTTGAGTTTTTAAAATTGCGAAAACTTTTGTTTAGTTCTCCTTTATTCGTCTCTTTGCCTTTAGTTATTTGATTTCAAAACCTTATATCTATTAGACTTAGATTAATGGAACCATCTATAGAACTAAGTGTATGAAATTACTCCTTTTGGATCGATCCCACATCTATGCTACAAGAGATAATTCGTTCTCTTGCGGTTTACCTCACGTTTAATCTTGAAAGAGATAAAAAAATCTCTCATCAACCAGTTGTAGTAGTCATTTAGTACAAGAATCAAATGATGTGACAATCTTGGATCAATGGCATTGTGATAAGTGGGTTTTGGATTCAGGTTGATCTTATCACATGATATCGAGGAGAGATTGATTTGATACTTTCAAGGAGTTAAATGTAGGAAAGGTACTTCTTTGTGATGAATATTTTTAGTTTTTGTGCAAGGGATTGGAGCTATAGGCATTAAAGCAAATGGAGGATCGGTGAAGACTCTAACATATGTTAGATATGTTCCTGATTTGAGAGAAACTTGATATCTACTGGTACATTGGATATCTTGGGCTTTAATCATTCGAGTGGTAGTGGAAAAACAAGGTACTACATGAATGGTAAACTGAGACCTCAAGGAACTCTTGTAGTTTTGCTTCGTGGTAAGACTGTAACATGTCAAGTTAATAGCAGTATTTAGAAGAAGAAACTTGTTATTGATGAAATAGTGTTATGGCATAGAAGGTTGGGTAATATGAGTCAGAAAAATCTTCAAATTTTGGCCAAGAAAGGAGTTATTGGTAAGAGAAGAATTGGAATATTGGATTTCTGTGAGTGGTATGTAATGGGAGAACACAAGAGGTTGAGTTTTCATTCATGAAATCATACAACAGTAGAAGCTCTGCAGTACTTACATGCTGATCTTTGGGGTTCACCAAGTGTGACAGTTAATATCTCAGGAGAGCAGTTTTTCCTTTCGATAATATATAATTACATAAGGAAAGTTTGGGTCTATTTTATTACAACAAAAGGAGAAGCATTGAACAAGTTTTATGAATGGAAGAAGCTTGTAGAAAATCAAATAAACAAGAAGGTGAAGTGCCTCAGGACAAATAATGGGCTTGAATTCTGCAATTCTGAATTTGATAACTTCCGCAAACAACATGGTATTGAAAGACATATAACTTGCACCTATAGACAACAACAAAATGGTATGGCAGAACAGATGAATAGGACAACAATGGAGAAGGTACGGTGTCTTCTGAATGAATCAGGTCTTGAAGAAATTTTTTGGGCTGAAACAATTACTACTGTCGTATATGTGATAAATAGAAGTCCTTCGTCTGTAGTAGATAATCATATTCCTAAAGAATTGTGGTTGGGAAAAAAACTAGGGTATAAGCATCTCAGAAGGTTTGGTTCTGTGGTATATGTTCATATAGATCAAGGGAAGTTTAAGCCAAGGGCTGCGAAGTGGATCTTTATGGGTTATCCGACAAGGGTAAAAGGTTACAAAATTTGGTTATTGGATGAGAAGAGATGTGTGATCAGCAGAAATGTGTTGTTTTCTAAGGATAAAGTGTACAAGGATTTATTTAGTGCTAGACATTTGATCTTTTGTCTAGTCAAAAACTGGAGGGTAATGCATAATTTTACATAAACCTTAATTGTAGCCTTGAGAAGTTGTATGAACTTCAAGCGAGCTAGTGTCCTCTTCCTTGGAAGTTGATCCATGCTATAATGTGTAGACAAATCCTTACCAAAATATGTTTGAGATAAGGATAATGTTTGGTGGACAACAACTGAGATTTTCGTTGTTGAGTTTAGAGTCGTAACATGAATGTTCTGTGAACCGTTTCCTGATGGATATGAATATGAAGCGCAAACAACGCATGATTGTGAGGAAGGATCTTATGGGCGACAATTGATTATCGATGACCCGAAAGTAACATTGGGCGACATAACAAATATATTAAAAGTCAAATGAGGGGATTTCGGGGTTGCATAAATTAGGGCTTACTATCATCTTAATAGTAAATGGAGTTCTAATTACAAGTTACCAGACTAGCCGGCCCATGAGTAAGTATGTAAAGATGTTGAGGGACATTGATAAGTTTCTAAGTTTCCAATGACAGTCTTTCAATACAATAAAGACACAAGGAATGAGAGTGCTTGGTAGGGTAGACAACCCAGTTGAGACATTTAAGCAGAAATTGCAAGACAATGAAAGTGGGAGGATTTCCGCTTGCTTGACAACTTCATGCTTTCATGCCATAAGAGGTTTAGCAAATAATGTACTACCTACAAGGGATGAAATAAAAATCATGAGAGATACTATGTTTGTCTGCAAAAGTTCACTTTACTTTAGTTAACTTTTTTTGTCATTTTTAAGTTGGTTGTTGAGTCAGCTGTTGTCGTAGATGGAGTTTTTGAAAGGGAGGGCTACACAGAGTGGGATGATGAATTAAGGATACAAAGATTCTGTATTTGGAGGAGTTGATGTCGAAAGGTCATATATTGGAGAAAGAGAAATGATCAAGAAGTGATAGGTTATTACAAATCACAAACGCTAAGATAAAAAAAAAAATATTCAATACGGTCCATAAGTAGCAAATTAGGGTACGAAAGTAGTAAGCATACAATGGGAAAACTAAAAAACCATTGCATGTACAAAGAATTCTACTTTTGTAGGAAGGAAAGATCATCTGAAGAATGTTATGAGAAGATGGCAGAAACAATCGAACAATTGAAGACATGGATAGAGTGAAAATTTGATGAGCTATCAGAAGAAATACGGAAACATTTGCTGACTAGACCAATAAGCTTGAAAACAAGAAGAAAACCTATTGTATAAATATGAGTGGGAGGTTGTCTCAACTTTAGTAAATAACTTTCAGAAGACATAAGAGATAATCCCAAATGATGGTCTTATTGGCTGGAGTGGAAATAAAGGTCTCGGCGACGTTGTACATGATGCCAATACATTTTAACCAGAGGTGGACATTGAGATTTTCTCAAAGTCCCAAAGGAGATCAAATAAATTGTAACAAATTTCTATTTTTTGTTGCAGCTTGGTGGTGACAGTAACGGAGATGAGTCACAAACAATTTATAAGGTAGAGCTTGCTGGTTCAATAGATCAGTAGGAAACTATGTTCATAAGATGTTAATAACATGAAACTCTTTAACATGATAACGAATATGGATACTTTGTCCTCTGTTCTTTAAAAAAAAGGAATTTGGTAGTTTCAAAGATTTTGGAATATCTAATATGGTAGCTTGGCAACAATGCTTGACAATTTAGTGTATGCTCAATAGTGTGTAATTGAGTTTCTGACAAAGTTGGTTTGAGTTAACACATATCTTTAATTTGAAAATTTCTTCTATTTTTAAAGAGCTAACAATTATATGGTAATGGATGGATATCATGTAGCACAAAGTAGCCAATAGCCTCTGGTGAATGAGCCTACAGATTCCCATCCACTATCAGCTGAGCAGTGGACCCTAAACTGTGTGCAAATACAATAGAAAAGACATAAAGATGATGTAAGTAGAGAAGAGAATAATGAGATAAGAGTGAATGAGCCAATAATAACTTATCAATAAGCAGATAGAGATGCAGAAGAGACAGAGCAGATGCTTACCACTCTTCCAAAACTTGTAGAATTTGATTTATACCCAAATAAGACTAAGAAAATCTTAGGCATTGAAGTAGCTGCAAGGCACATCCTTTAGAGTTGAGATGAAATGAAGGATAAATGTACAGATGAAATTGCAGGCAATGCATCTACAAAGATCAATGAAATAACATTGACTCACCCACAAGGTGCGAAGCCACAAAAAATGAATTGATCTTAAGAAACATAATATGTGTACAAGGTGGATATTGGTTAAGGATTTAGTGTGGATGGTGAAAAACTTGTAAGTTATTGGATGGATGTCTTTGTATATTATATAAGTTTATAAGTACTGATATCGATAGATTTATAGTTGATTGTGGACATGGATAGAGAAAACAACAATAAATTGGATTTTCGAATATGTTACGTTAATGTTGATATCGATATAGACAAAACTTGTAACATTTTTGAATGAATGTTCATAGACATGATAAAAGTGGATAAGTAATTATGTGGATAGCCCTAGAGCGGATTGTGGACAGTGGATAGGGGCACTTAAATTAAGTATTAAGTTGTAGAGGCGTATGGAGGATAAGTAAGGATGTAAAGAGTGGTTGGGAAAAAACATCAATGAATAGATAGTTTGTAGAATGTCGAGTGTGAATTGAGTAAATATCTGATAAGTAAGTTTTTAAAGTGAATGTGGTACTTTAAAATTGAAATAGATTTTCATAGTAGATATAAGTTATGAGTTGGATGTATGTGTATATGAGTTCGATGGAGCATGGAGTGGGGAAGGGAAAATTGCATGTTAAGTAGGTCTAAAAGAGGAACATAAAAATTACAGTTGATTTAAATTTTGTTATATTTCTTGTAAGTTGTGACTAGAATTTTGGTGGAATAGATCTTAGTGGACGGGTTACACGGTGGATTAAATGACAGAAATAGTAAAACTGTGGCGCCAATCTGATATGAGGGTAAACGTGGGGTGGGCAAAGCGGAGTAGTCATTTATTAACGCATGGTCAGGGATGAAGAGATTGTGGATAAGATGTATGTTGAATATAATATGTGCATTGTCCACAAGGAGCTTCTAGAGGTAATATGATCGCTGATATATTTTTGAGCTATTGAATCTATGTAAAATTTGATACGAAATTAGAACCTAACTTGACTTAATACTGAAGGGATATCAATGGATAAGAGGCAGATGGATAGGATGTTGGTGGAGCGTAATGCGTTCATTCCTCCAACGACATGTAGAGTTACCCTACGACGGTTAATGTAGTGGCGTAGGTGAATTAGAAAATAGAAATGTGTATGAGGGATAGGTGTATTGTAATGACATGTTGATATGGAGGTTGATTGAGAATATTATATGAATGGTGGCAAAACTTGTAAGATGTTGGATGATTGTCTCTTGATATGGTGTAAGTGAATAAGCAATAATGTGGATAGGTTTACATCAGATTTTGGACAGTGAATAGGGAAAATGACAACTAAGTAGATTTTGAATAGGTTGGTCTATGTTAATGCTGATATCGATTTAGATAAAACTTGTACCATGTTGAATGGATGTCCTTAAACATGATATATGTATATAAATAAAGATGTAGATATGTTTAAACTGAATTGTGGACAATAGATAGGAGAAATGAGAACTGAACAATGTCTTTAAAATAAGACTGAACTGGGTTTAGACCAGGTTCAATCGCGAACCTCTCTGGACGACCAGATAGTCTGGAAGTTTTTGGTGGTATCAACTGTTTATTGGGCATGTCATCAAGAATCAAAGACTCATAAGCGTCCACCTTGTGATAAGCAACCTTTTCACATTTTACGAGCCAAGTTTTTGTTTTGTATCATCCAACCACAAGAGAAGCGTAATTAACTCCTAACATGTAGGCAGTCAATATAGCATGATCACACAAAAGTTTCAATTATCCGTATATGTCATAATTACGTCTTCTTTCGTCCACATGTATTGTGTGTTTTCTCCCCAAACAACTCTACACCAATACATCTCCAACTTGAAATTTGTTGTAGTTTACTGATCTTTGTCATCGCCTGATTCTTCTGCATGACTTCTTCCACCTTTAGAATAACTCGACCTTTATGAAGTGTTGCCTTCTTCTTTCTTTCGTGGAACCAATGTGACATGATGATTAGGATGAACATGGATAGCTCGACTATGGAAGAAGTTGTACCTTTCAATAATGCCTTATTAAAAGACTCACAATTATTACTCGTCATCAAATTATATCGGTCACCCCCGTAATTAGCTCTTGACCAATGATGAATGCCAATGTTTTCAATATGCTTCCCACACTCATGGTTATGCATTTTTTATCTTATTAAATAGTTGTCTGAATTCATCAATTTTCTACTTTTCCAACTAACCTAGCCAATCCCTTGTTTTGGAATTTTGCTGTTAAATTCCTCCCAAAATGCACAATTCAAGTCCCTTATTGGTGTAAACGGGAAAACAGTTTTTTTGGCATTTTAAATATACAGTTTTCTATCATATATAATGTAAAAATGATAGAAAATTTTTTTCTTCCGGAGATGATTCACTCCACCGTTTTATAAACCAAGTCCACAAATCATCATTTTCACTGCCGAATACAGTAAATACCAAAGGGAATACTTGAAAATTTGCAACATGTCAACAAAACATGTTTATACTGACTGCTTAGATTAGTACCACCGAACACCAGGACACGCCTTATTCTCTTGAACCCTTGAATCGATGCTCCTAGAGTGAAGAAAGCATAAATAAACCATTCAAAATCGTCATCGACTACATCAACCTTTATCTCGACAATTGTACTTGGATTTTCAATATTTACTCTATAGAAATGTTATGGTAAACTCAACTTTCCTCCTATGTGCCGCTAATACCATAAATCATCATCTCCCTAGCCCTTTAACATTTTACTTAAGACACAGACACACACAAGTATTCAAGGACAAGTTGTTGTAATTAAACTGACTAAGAATCATCAGTATGTTTTATAGTAACCTCCTTATGGCCGTTCATGTCCCATGACTCTTCAACTATATTTTCAATCATTGCAAGTAACAATGAAATAGTTTTTTCGTTGTGGTCTGTTTGAAATAGAAAACTTTTTTAATTATAAAAAAGTTTAAGGCAATTTGACATTTCACTGTGCTATCAAACACTTTTCTCACATAAAATATCATAGTCCATTTCAGCTATATATAAATATTGAATTTCAGGCCTCACGTACTTCGTGTTATCAATAACGGTGGTGTGTCGAACTCTTCGTCATCCAAGTTTGCTAAGTTTTGTGGGCATTAGCTAACTTTTGCTGTTATTTTGTCTAACGAATGTTGTTCACCATTAGAAATATTAGCTTGAATGTCCAAAACACATGATCCACTAGGCTCTTTATCCATTTGCTGATATGAAGAATTTTTAGTCACACGAGTTAGTCCACAATTTGGGTGCGAATAATCCTCTGTACCAAACATAACCTTCAAAGCATTAGAGCTTCCATACGTCTCCTCTTATATCGGACCCCAAAACTTCAAATCATAACCTTGTTCAAAAATGTACTCATGTCCCAATGTCTCACTACCTTCGTCTTCACTCTCGATACCTAAATCCCCGCCAGAGGATAAACATCTTTGCATTATCTAGATGTCCACTCCAAAATACGCATCAACAACCTCTACATGAGCCAAAAGCGCTTCATCGCCCTAATATAGAGCAACTGTCTTTGAAGTAGTTGACATGTACCCACCTTTCAAACCAGTTGAAATCCCAATTTAACCTGAATAGTTATCCTCCTGTGCTACACTTACACATTTTGATGGTTTGCAAGGTGTCACCCGCTAGCTTCTTCCATTCCATCACTTGTTCTGCTTTAGTTTCGACACTTAACAATCAAATTAGGAGACTTCTCCTTTTGTAATTTCCTCAAACAAATATGCAAAGCCCATCGTTGGGTGTTTTGCTACCTGTAGGTAATTTGCAGCTGCTACGTGTCCAGTAGCTAAGTGTAATACTTTCAACCAAGTTTCTAACAACATCAAACTTGCCAAAAACGACGACATGCATGTTAGTCAAACTGAATGAATCTTTTATGACAACAACTCTAGACAAACGATTTTTTTCCCAAGATGAATTGCCATTAGCCATCTTCATAACACACCTACTCCTACACATTATCATAAAAAAGTTTTACATTATATCTCTGCATTTATGAACAACTTAAATTGTTAACGATTTACATTAACTATCACCATAAACACAAGCATTTACTATACAAGAAGCTTTCTAGTTTTTGGTAAGAGTTTTGTCTCTTTTGAGATTAAACTCGAGCTAATCCGCAAGAGAACGAACTATTTTCGCAAGAGAACGAACTATCTCTTGTAGCATAGATGTGATATTGATACACAAGGAGAAATTTCACACACATTCAATCTGTAAGACTCCCCTAGTTAACTAAGTCAATCAACGAGTGATGGTTTTTCTAACAAGTGCAACATAAGTAAATTAAATGAAAAACAAGAAGCAAGAACCAAATAAAAGATAAAAAAAGAAGAATACGATTTAAATACTAAAATCATGTGGATAACATATTAGGTTATTGATTTCAAAAGTCTAGACACTAATTAAGAATGCAAAGGGTAAACAGTTAAGCAACATTTAAAGACAAGGAAAAAAATCAACTAGCTCATTCCCATGAAACTAATCCATTTTAATTATCCTAAATTAATAAATCTCCCGATAGTAATTTTGGATTCATTAATCATTAAACAAAAGCTAAGAGGTCTACCAGCCATCTTAATCATCTATTCCCTTAAGGTAAGAGTGAAAAGCACATTTAGAATTTCTCTTAAAAATTTTGTCGAACACCTTCCAGACACAAAATTCAAATGATTTATATTTGAGTGATCATGTCTAATCTAGCATTGAGCACCTTCTAAATATGTAAACCCATAAGAATCTAACCACAAGCATCAATGATTAACACTCAAACCTTCCTAATATATCTAACCCATAATCCACAGTAAGAACTACTCGCTAATCATAGTCAAATAACATATAAAAACAAAAGAAATATGCATAACCATTATTAGAACGAAAGATTATGTGGGAGTCGAATTTCTCACTGTCAATGTTATGTGGTTCACGGACTCTCGGTAGCCAAAAATCGACAGATCAAGCAGTGAACGAGAAAGTTAATGGATAAAGAATACGAATCTAAGCTGCGAGATAAGATCAAACAAAAAGCGTGAGTAAAACGAATATGCGAACAGATTGCGAGATTTAGGTTAACAAGATTCGTATGACGAAATTGAGATAAATAGCGAAGTAAAGATAATACGAAACAAATTGCGAAGCGAGATATGTAAAACGGCAGTAAAGTAACAGGATTCGTAATGAGAAACAGTGTGAACACGAAAAAGGGAATCGTGGATCAAAACGTGAACGTATACGAATAACAACAATCGAAAACCACAGATAACGAAGAAAGTATAAGGGATCTTATT
>OVAN01004431.1:6985-25902 GCA_900406275.1 Anastatica hierochuntica
TGAGTTCTAAAGTCAACCCTTAAAGTTTAGACAAAAACTCTCAACAACAAAACCATGCATATTTGTTTCTTCAAACCCTAAACCCTAAAATCTAACCTAATTGATCTTAGTTTCTTTAAATTGACTTAATTTCATGAAATTTTAATTTATATACCTTGTAATTGATAAGACTTAATTTATTGATATAAATTTTTACTCAAATTATTTTTTTAAAATTTTTTTAATTTAAAAAAAAAGTTTAGTTACAGATTCATACTTCTTTTAGAAATCTGCATCGGATGCATGTGTTGTTTCTAACCTAATTGATCTTAGTTCCTTTAAATTGACTTAATTTTGTGAAACTTTAATATATATNAATTGATAAAATTTAATTTAGAAATATACAATTTTTACTCATATTATTTAAAAAAAAAAATTAATTTAAAAACAAGGTTTAATTACAAATGCAGACTGCTAAAGAAGTCTGCATCGGATGCACGTGTTGTTTCTAACCTAGTTGATCTTAGTTGCTTTAAATTGACTTAATTTTGTGAAATTTTAATTTATATACCTTCTAATTGATAAGATTTAATTTATGGATATACAATTTTACTCAAATTATTTTTTTAAAA
Source organism: Anastatica hierochuntica (assembly GCA_900406275.1). Lineage (NCBI taxonomy): Eukaryota > Viridiplantae > Streptophyta > Magnoliopsida > Brassicales > Brassicaceae > Anastatica > Anastatica hierochuntica. The sequence goes on from OVAN01004431.1 coordinate 7,597, forward strand.
CTTTTTAAATTTAAAAACAAGGTTTAATTACAGATGCAGACTTCTAAAGAAGTCTGCATCGGATGCATGTGTTCTTTCTAACCTAATTGATATTAGTTGCTTTAAATTGACTTAATTTTATGAAATTTTAATTTATATACCTTCTAATTGATAAGATTTAATTTATGAATATACATTTTTACTCAAATTATTTTTTTCCAATTCTTTAATTTAAAAACAAGCTTTAAGTACAGATGCCAAATGAAGTCTACTGACTTCTAGAGGGTATAAGGATAATTGTTCCTTCTATTTTTTTTTGTTCATAAGGGTCTCGAATGTAATTTTCCTATCTCCAAAAGTTAATTTTGTCTAAAAAATATATTTTAGGTTACTTTCATTTTTAAATATTTGTTTTAGGTTAGTTTTGTCAATTTCCTCTTTTTATTAATAAAAAGGTGGTGTATATAGTTAATTCTTGTTCTCATTGAATATCTCACAAATTCTCTTTATATTGTATGGTTAACAACCTATTTTTGTATACACATATGCAATTATTTTTTTTTCCCCAAACTTTATTTATTGATAACTTCTGAAATATCGAAACACAAAGCCGGATATCTGTGAAACTGATACCGGAGCCAAAAGCCCACAAAAGGGGAGTCATACGCCCACAACAGGGGAAACCAAACGTTGAATACAACTAAATACAAAGAAAACAAAGACTGAAATAAAAACAAATGAGCCTGAAACTTAACCAATACCGCTTACTCTTAAACCAAAATTGGCTTTCTTGAGAAGAAATTGTCCAAAATCAATAACATTTCACAGACTTTGAACTTTCTCGTCCTCTGTTAAAATGGGAAGTCTTCAGAAGTTAAAACAACAAGCGCTTCCTTATGATGGCACGACGGATCACCGTCGCATAAGCCGGATAACGGTTGAATCGTAATATCAACGATCAAAAACCGAAGAAGTGGACGCACCATCTAATCAGATTTCGACCGAATCTGATGATTAGTACTGGAAGAGGAGAATATAAGCCGCTTAACCGATTCACCCACCAAGATACAAACCGGAAGATGAAGGATGCGATCCGATTAAGCCCAAGAAAGCCAATAATGCAAAGTTAAAGCAGCAAAAGCAAATCTCAAACCCAGACCACGATAAAACAAAGAACTAACACAATCTAAGATCAAGATTGCGATAGAGACAAAGGAAATATAAGCCGAGAGAGAAAGGAAAATCTTCGGCAAATACCCTAGAAAGAAAAGTCGACCTTGAGATAAACTACAACTTCACCAACCTCGCCGATTCTCCACTAGCACCACTGCAACACACCAGATCTTGTACCTGCGTCCAGAACAGAGAAGCGGCGACCATCGTCGAGCTCCAGAGAATCCTGCATATCAGCTGAAAAGTTGGAGCAGAGCAAGAGGCAAATGAAAACAGCCAAGAGAAAAAGGAAGCCTCCGACGCCAGCAACAAAGCCCGACATCGGAGCGGAGGCAAGATTCAGATCTGGTTTTGCCGAGATACAAAAGGGAGAGAAAGAGAAGATGAGATAAGTTCTTTATGCAATTAATTAAATTGGCATAATTATTAAGTCAAATAAGATTTTAAAATGGTAAAAAAATTGCTTGAATGAGAATTTCACTATTCGAGTAACTAGAAAGGCAAATCCTTCTTCGACATGTAAGACGTGGCCCATAAATCCCAACGATGCTTGGTCATATTCTATTATTTTCACCACGAATATGATTCGACCTTTGTGTTATATATTTTTTTCCAATTCACACAATTTTTTTCTTTTGGTCAAACTCATATAGGTTTTATAAGAATTAAAAAAATTAAGATTAAAGATTCATATTGTTTTTTTTCCCTTTTCAACAGTTTTGTTATGATTACAAGAAACACAAGAAACACACAACGGCAGGACGGATCCAATGTAGAGTGTGTGGTGTAAGTGCGCCCATTTAAAAAATACATATTTATTTTTTTATGCTAAATAAAGATACTAAAGTGGCATAATGGTATTAGATATGTGAGAAATCTCCTTCAGCGAGCGTTTTCACGAGAGTCAGAGAGCGAGAGTTTCTTCTCCCGGTGGTCGGCGCTTTGCCAAAACCGGTTCCTTTTTCTCCTTTTCTTTTCCTTTCCGTCGACTCCCTTCGCTGCTCCTCGTCGATATGTCAAAACCTCTGAGTTCTTCGGTTCTTCTTCCTCGGTTCTGGTCGTACTGTTCAGGTCTGGTGAATCCTGGGTCTTATGGAGCCAAGACGAGATGAGATCTGTAACTGGAGAGGGTCGTTTGGTCGGATTTTAGGGTTATGGTCGGAGCAATTTTCAGATCTGTAGCTCCACTTTTTTTTCGAGGAGTTTCTGATCGTGTGTAGGAGTAGCTTCCTCACACGCCTCCGCTTTTTCGATCCGGTGAAGAAACCAACTGAGGTTTTGGTCTCTACATTGTCTTTGTGCTGGTTGTGGTTTTTGTTGTAGGTTTCGGGATCGACTTGGCGGATAATCAGTCCTCAAGACCCGTCCTTTCGCATTTCGGGAGATATGGAGCTTCTCTCATTGGAGATGAAGTTTATGTCTCTTCCCGACAATTTTAGTCTTAGGAATCGAAGTCTAAGAGCCACACCGATTTGGAACTCTCTTGGCGGAAGTTTATGCGTCATCCGGTGAGTTTCTGTTTTGTCTTAGAACTTCAGTTCAAGGCGTGTTCAATCGTATGGTAATATAGGCTTCGAATCCACATAATAAGGCTTGGGATATCTCTAATTTACCCACGACGAGATCTAAAAGAAGAACAAGCACTTCGGTGTTGAGTCGGCTTGATCCAAGAATCTAATTCCTATCAAACGGCGATCTCCGACTAAGCTCACATTGTTTTCTTTGATTAGGTCTCCTCTTTAGGTTTGGAGCTATCCTTATGTTTACGTGGTTTAAGAGACAATACATTTTATCCCTCGGATAGGATGTACTTGTTCTTATTGTGGCTTAGTTCTTTGTGTTCAATAGTTGAGTTATAATGACCAATAGAGTAGCATAGGTAGCCGCTTGCGTGCGCCAACATTATACTCTATTTGTGTCAGTTGTGGTCAAATCTCTAGTGAGGATCCATGTACTCATCTTTTGGACAAATATAAAGGTGATGTTGAGCCAAAAAAAAAAGTGGCATAATGGTACCAGGTGCATCCATTAAATATTAAAGGTAATAGGTTCAATTTTTACCTTCTACATTATTTTTCACCCAATAATATTTATATTTAGATCCGTCCCTGCACACTGGCATAACCATAATCAAACTGTAACCATATTTTAAACCGGAACCGTTTATGCTTTTAATCGTATTCAGAACGTAACCATATAAAACAATTAAAATCGTAACAGGTAACTGTGAAACAATATTAGTTGTGGTTTAAAAAGATTATTAATCGTAACCGTTATTTAATCGTAACGGTAATAAAATCGTCAACTTACCATACGATAAATCGTAAAATTATAGTCGTAACCATTTTTGAAATAAATTATAATATATTGATAATTAATGATGTGAATATGATATAAAAATGATGTATAATTAGTATTAATCAAATCTAAACGTCAAACATATTTAAAATCAATTATAATTGTATTAACTAAGATTAAGATTATATGTTATAAAGTAATTGATATTCTTTTCTAAAATTTCAATAAATAGTTATTTAAAAAATGGTTAAAATTAAAGGTACATTTGACATGTTCCACTAATTCAACATATATCTAACTAATTAAAAGGGCTTAATGCTGCCCTCTCAACCTATCCACGTAACACTCCATCCAAAGTCTTCCTCTTCTGTCACATCAGCTACGAACATCTCGCCATTTTTTGAAGCAACTACACGTCGTTTTCAAACATGTAAAAAGCGAACAAAACCTTCACCTCTTAAAATAGCTTATGGGCCAACACGTAGAAAAGCCCATATTAACCCTAACCAAACACCTTCGCCCTTCGTCTCCCTCTCGCCCCCTTCCGTTTCAGAAGGCAACCCCAGCATTAGTTTCCCCATTAACCACCACGTCTCCACAACTCGCCTCTGCTAACGCTTAAGATGGCCACCTCTTCTACAATAATGGCCCTCCTCTTGGTGCTTATAAAACTCATGAAATCCCTTCCAAGCTTCATATTTAACCCACCATAGATATTACGATGATCCAAGATGACAACCGCGACGACGACGCTACACGCAAACCTCGAGAGTTTGGCGATTTCCGAAAAAATCGCATTTAGGTGATTTGCAAGAGGAAATGGGATCATTGAAGACTTTTCATCTTAAAATTTTATTTGAATGGAGTTCTGGAAGTTTATATACCCTTAGGGTTCTAAATTAAGAAGTTAAGGCATGCTTCAAAGAAAACTTTCTTCATCACTATGTTCCGAAATTTCTTATCATCTATGAATTTCCTCACTTTTGATTCGTCTTCTTCAATTTCATATTTATGATCGTGATGGTCTAACCCTTGGTGAAATCATGAAAGGAGATATGTACATGGTGATGGTCTAACCCTTGGTGAAATCATGAAAGGAGATATGTACATGGTGATCTGAAGAATTCTAAGGGCCATATCTGCAGATTTACTTGCCTAGACATGCAGATTTTCAATTAGCAACTGGTGTAGAGATCAAGATTGATTACTTGACTAGACTGGTGATTATGCTGAGGTACATAGTGACCCAAACCCAAACGAGATCAGGAAAGGACTTAATAAGACAGCTAATCACTTATCTCACAGAGTGTTTTCAAACTGTATGGAGATCACAGAAGCTACACTATACACTGATACCAAAAATGTATTGATCTTATTCATAAACTTATTGAAACACTCATGGTTGTACCGCCTTTTGATTCGAAATCTTTTCATTTGCTCATGTTTTTATCTATACTTCATGAACTGTTTCTTTCACATTGTTTAGCAGTTTCTGAAATTGTGTAGGAATGTGCAGGGCAAAAGTAAGGCAATATGAAGAAAAAAAAGAAAGACAATGAGTAACACCAGACAATCTTGCGCTTCCCACTCATTCTCCTCTTCCTTCATCTAATGCCATTGTGGTTGCTCTTAGTAGGAGCAGGAAAAACAAAAATTTAGTTACATGGGTGCCCAAAAAATTTTCCTGAAGGAGATGTCAGCTTCAAGCTATTTCACATCCATCTTAATGTGATCCTCTAAGATTGTTTTCAGAAAGGCTATTTCAAACGAAGCATGTTGTGTATCTGGCTCCTGGAAAGTTTGAAAACGCATTATTTTCCAAGCCCTAGCAACCACAGAGAAAAACAGAGGGTTAAAGGTGAACTTAGTTTCCTTCAGTCCACTATGAGGGATGACAGTTTATTCTATAAGCCAGGATCCATAATGTGCATGGTCTCGGCTGTTGTAGGAGTTTTGTGTTTATGATAACTCACCAATTCTACTCCAACCATCAGTCCTCTTCCACGGACATCACCGCTAACTATACTTGGAGAAGCATAAACACATTCAGCGATTCAAGAACAAAGTTTTGAAAAGAAGAGACATAGACAGAGAGATTTATTTACGTTTTTCTCTTTGAGCTGACTAGAGTTTTCATTTTAGAAAAGACTCGACCGTCGAAGTATTGTTCCGAAGCTTCTCTTTGTCAATCACATTCAGATTAACGAGACCGGGTGTAGTAGACACATCTTTTCCACTGAAAGTATTGAAGTAGCATTGACGTGTCAATACTCCTACCATCACCGGAGTTGTCACAACTGCTCCCAAAGGAAACTTTTTCTCAGTCCCCTGTTTACATATCATCATCAACGAAAAACTACTCAATTCTGCTAGATCCATAATGTGAGGTGAATTTGTAGATCATGTACTCTATAGGACATGATGATGGTTTATTTTCTAAGGCAGGTTGAGAAGAACAACCACGTTAAAAGGCTACACTAGATTGAAATGATCTCAAACGTGCTACTTATGTAATTAACTTTCTAAGGTTTAGATATTCTCTTTGGTCTTCTTGACTCTATGTTCCTACGTAAAGATATGGTGGGTGATATTTTCGGCATAATAATTATATAATTCTAATTTTACTCATGCTATCCCTTTATTGTTTTATGTTTATGTTTGTTTTTATCAACAAGAAATTGTTCTCATGAGTTATAAACTTACAATTTTTCTTTGTGGGGCTCAGCTTAAAATGAAATCTACCATATTAATGAGTTCATAGATTACACACAAATACCTTTTTTGTGTGTGTTGTTTCGTAAAGAATGACGTCTCTAATTATCTTTGTTTGTAGTGCTCAAATATTTTCCTCTCAAAAGATGATCACATCAAGCTTGATATGATAAATGAGAAGAATGACTTTACTCCTTCACTCAAAATTTTCTCTAATTAGTTTTAAAATTGCTACACATGTCGCAAGTAATTATGGTTTGGCGAAACTTATAAATCCAGAAAATCCATTAAATACATGACTTACTAAAGCACACTTCATTATTGTGTGTTATGGAACTTTTGATCTTTGAATTTACTAAATATATTTTTTATTTTTGGTAGAATTTAAATAAATTTGTGACAATGGTTCTAACTCATAATACTACTTTTGATAGAACTGGACGAATCTGCATCGATGAGAATATGATCCACCGAGCTAAAGTGGTTGGTCGGTATGTGTTATGTGGCTTCAAGAACAAGTTTGATTTTATCTTTGTCAAAATAATGGTTGTTAACCTTCTTACTAAATTGTATTGAACAAAAAAATAATTAGTTAGTAATGGAAGAAAAGTATGAACGAGCTTCCTCGACATCTTCTTCATACAAAATAACAAGATTCATAAACATACAATTTAAGAGAATGTTGTTTACGTTCAGGTACTCGCGAATGCAATATTCATTAACATACAATAATAATTATGATAATTTTTTAGAACTATATTAATTACTTAATTATGTAAACATTAATATAGTGTACTCCACATAAGAAGTTACATTTAAAACATATAACAATAGTTAAAAAAGATGTAGTACAACAATTATTTACATTTAAAATTGAAAGGTATGTGCATGATAATTTATAAATAAATTTATATATCCGATCAAAGTTTACTTTAATTTCTCTACATATCAATTTATAGATAAATTTATCATTGCTATAACATACAATTTATTCATTTCTTGAATATAATCAACATTTTATGACATAATATGAAAGTATAGATTCAGTTTAGCTATTATCAATTAGGTAACGATTCACCAAAACAACTCTTACATAAATATATAGAAAGAACAATTTATAGGGAAATTATGTTAGATGTAAAATAAAAATTTATATGTCATCAAGTATAGACACTCATTAGGTTTTATATGTATTTTTTTTAATAATAGTAAATATTAATATGAGCAAAAAATTTCCAAGAGGTGATGACATGGGGAGATTATAAAATATAAATGATCTTGGGAAAACAAAAAAAAACAGTTGATGAAATAGGACAACTAAAATATGTTCAAAGTAAAAAAATATTACATGCTTGAAAAACATCCTTCTTTGGAGAGAGACATATGTAAGATGACAATAAAAAATAATGTGGCTTAAAGATCATGTTTCTTTATAGAAGAGTCGGACCTCACATCATGACACAACAATGAAGACAACATACAGTAATATTTATCAATTGATGAAACAAGGAAAAGTACTAAGAGGACATGTGTATTATTAGATCCGGTCTGTTAAAAATCAAATAGAAAGTTTATCATTGAGGATGTTTGTACGCACGTTGAGTGTAACGACGCCCAAGCAAGGGTAAATTCAAAAAGGTAGATACAAGCATCCTCCCACCAAACCAAAAATGCAAACCTAACTTTTCCTCCACTACTCAACACTTCCAAGTTTAACAATAGAACATAGGACGCAATGAGAGATATGAGGCCTATGCATGGAACAAATGTGTCTACCCCTCACTTTAGCTTATTGTACACTACCCAATTTTTAGAATATCGGTATGTATACTAAAAACACACCATGTCTCATGCTTCTCCACGATAAGTCTCAAATCGAGTAAGGCAGTTGTCGGCCTCACCTACTACCACTGTAAGTATTAGATTAGAAAGAACGAAAATTGCATTGAACATATTAACTAACAACGGAGTTTGTAATCAAAATTGAATCTTTCGTTCTTATATTAAATGGATGAACTATCAGCCCCAAATACAACAACTAAAATTTCTATCTTACGAAGTAACATTGATGCTTTCAAACCTAAGCACTTTTTAAAAAAATGAATGCAGTGATTGGTAAGAAAACTCTTTATATGCGGAGAGCAATACTCTTTTTCCCTAAAAATGAAAGGTTTGATGACAATTTTAACAGAATAAAAAAAAATATAACACTTAACCCGCGCGTAGCGCGGAGATTTTCCTAGTATAATATAATAAGAAACCAACTCTCTCCACGATGTTGACACGTCATCACTCGAAAGATTGAAATGTGTCTTAATAAAAATAATTTATTAAAAGTGATTAATAGTAATTATAAATTTTTCTTCTTCTATATTGAAAGTGAAACAATGAAACCGTTAAAAAAAACAGTGAAATAGTGTAACGAATTAACGATTAATATATCTCCATCAGTTAAAAGGATGTTTTCCAAACGGTGATAGTTAACGTGAGCAACATGGTTAATATACAATGACTTTTTGTGCAAGGTCGATAGTAATCTTTGACATCTTACTCAATATCATGTTGTAGTCATTTAATGATCTTTTAGTTTTGCTTTCAATGCTTACAATTAACAACAATATTAACACTTTTTATATTTTTTCTTTAAATTGTATGCATGATTTTGATCATATAAATTTAATTATAAATTTTATATGTAAATATATTTTGGAAAAATAAAACTACAAAAAAATATCGAGCATAGCGAAAATAATCATCTAGTATAACTAATGATGCCATTACGGCACAAAAATTAATATCTAAACCATCAGTGTCGTTGGTGTTTCTTAATTAAGCATCAAATAAAATACAACTACTTTCTTGCTTAATCAAAGTTATGGAACCGAAACTTATTGTTTTATTTGACTTACCCTTTAGAGTTTAAAGAGCTGCTTGTTTTAAAATTCGTTTAGGAAGTATCTTTAAATTTGAAAGTTTTGTCACCATTTTTTTAGTAACAAAATCTTCTATAAATATTATTCCAAGTTCACAACTATCTCTATATTATTATTTCTGAATCATTCTAAAGAAAACAACCTTTTAGTGATGTGTTATTCATTTTATGTGCCATTAGACATTAATTTTTTTAAAAACAACAAAAATACGATATTAGGGTATATATGTAAAATTAAGTTGAGATATTTCAATATTTGTTTCAGTTTTAATTAGAAAACTAAAAAAATCGTAACTTAAAATCAATCAAGATCCGTGCACATATTCAACCCGTTTATAATACCCGATAGTGTAACCGAGTTTTTTGGAATATTTGACTTGAAAATTTTACCCGATTTATGGATAATATATAATATTTTTGTTAGTATCTCAATCTTTTAGTTGAAAATTTTAACCGATTTGTGGATAAGATAAAATATTTTTGTTAGTATCATAACCTAATCTATAAATCGGAATATACTTATTATATCCTATCTAAACTAATCGCACATAATCTTAGCTTCTAGAGCTAATTTGTTAGTAGAAATCATTATAAATATCAAACATACTTTGGACAAGTTTAACACACATTAAAGTTCGATTAAAAGCAACTAAAGAAAGTAGTCTTTGATAAACGATGGCACTAGCAAACGGGGTTACTCCTCTTAAAAGTGGCAAATCTTTTAAAATAGTCTGGCGAGTCGAAGTTAAGATCTTGCATTCCTGGAGATAATACACAAATCAAGTTGGTGAATCACTTGACATGGTTCTTTCGGATGAATATGTAAGCACTTATTTTCATTGACTCTATTTCCGTAACAATTTTATATTAATATATATATATATATATATATATCGTATTAATAAAAAAAAATTTACAGGGCACTGTTATTCATGCCCCTATACCTCAGATATTAAGATTTCAGAAATCTATATATGTCGGTGAATGGAGAATAATCGAGAATTTTTCCTTGAAAAAATCTGATTGTTTAGTGGATATTTTAAACATTTTATAGATGTTAACATAGAGTTTTAGTATAGAGATATGTTTATTTTTAAAAACGGCCGTTACTTAATTGACTAACAATTTTTTTAATTTATTTTCCATATATGAATAATAAGTAAATATAAATTATATATTTATAATATGTTAGTATTAATTTCTTTTATGTTGAGGGTTTTAGAGATTATGTTATATAAATTACCAAACCGTAACAAACATTAATAAATTTACTTAAACAAATATTTAAATAATCACCATTATACTAATTTAAAAAAATATTGATAACTAAAAACAACTATACTATACATTAAACATGATATACGTTTATACTAATATATACTCCTCATTAAATAATATATTAGTAAATACATAATTATAAGTATACTCTCCAAAATATGTATACATAACATTATTGAATTAATGTTTGATGCAAATATAACACCGCGCACAACGCGGATTCGCGTTTAGAATCTAGTAGCAAATTAAAAACAAAAATAGTTGGAAAAGGTCAAATTTTACGAACTCAAATAAAAAAGATAATATTTTATTACATTTGTCATCTTATCTATAATTTTTTTAATATATATATATATATATATATATATATTATTTTGTTTTCTTTAAAAAAGAAAAAGGATAGTTTATGACCGTGAAATTAACAATATTGAAATTTATTGAACATATAACCTTATTTAACCGTAAATGCACTAACGTGCTTTTCCCTCCCAGGCACTACTCCCAAAGCTTTCCCTAACCATCTCCTCCTTTCAAAAAACAGTTTCTCAACCACTTTTCTTTCCTTTTTTTAGTAAACCCACCGATCTCTTCTGTTCTTCTTACCGCCGGTAAGCCATTTCCTCTATATCCGGCCTCCCCTGGCTTCCCTGAGCTAGGAGAGGTAAGGTTTCTTCTGTTTGGACAGTTAGTGCTCCTCCCTTACTTTCGCCAAAATGGTGGTGTTTGAGGCGAAGGTTCATAGATCTGAGGGAAGGAACAACTGCTGTGTTAGTTGAGCTCTCCAAAAGCCCCAAGTACAGTTTTGGTACCGGTCTTTGCGTCCTTACTCTTTGATAGAGTTCTTACCTCATCTCTAAGGCATAATACACTTTTTAACCTTCCCCCTCTGTTTGTTTCACTCTCCCGCAAGTCTTGATCATGTCTCTCTGCTACTCTCGTATGGAGAAGGAAAAATGGGTGGCCTCTCCCTCAAGGCAGGTCTGTGGGTCGCCAGTTCGTATTCCGGACAACGACAACTCGACACTTATAGCAGAAAATAAGCTAACTATCATAGGCAGGGTCACTAACCCAGCTATTCAGCGCCCTAGGGCCATTGTGGACTTCCTTCCCCTGTATTAGAACTTGGAGGGTAAAATATGGGATCTAGGTCCGGAATGTTTCCAGTTTCGCTTCGAATTTGAGAAAGAACTCATCTCTATCCTCCGTAAGGGCCCTTACCCCTTTAAGAAGTGGATGCTCATTATGCAACGTTGGGAACCCATCATCTCACCGTTGTTCCCCTCTACCATCTCGATATGGGTCCGCACCCACGACATACCCCGCCACTTCTGGACTGATCAAACCATCAAAACTATTGGCAAGGAACTGGGTCAATGTTTCAGCTAGAGAGGTTCAACGAGCTCGCGTTATAGTTGATATCAACGGCCTCCACCCCCTCCAGATGATGATAGATATTCGTCTACCAACAAGAGACATTACAAGAGTAACGCACGAGTACGAAAAGCTGGCAAAACATTACTTTGAATGCTTCTCTCTCTCCCCTGAGAAGAAAGATTGTCCCTCTCTATTGGAGGACAAAAGGAGTAAGACATCCCAACTGAGACTAAACCAGCAAAACACGCTGCTCCATCTGGAAACCAGCCGAAGAAGGACAGAGGGAACACATATCTACGGAGAAGAATCTTCAAACCTTGGGAAAAGAGGTAGAGATTGGGATAAGAGAGGATCCTCTAGGGTTTGTGTATCCATTCCCGCCGAACAGAAAACCCCCCTCATCGTTCCTCAGAACACTCTCGAAGTCACTTCAACGATTCCTCAGCAGAGGGTAGAAATGACCCTAAAGGTAGAGTTCAGTCATCCTCAAGGCAAGTGTACCGTCCTGTTCTGATGCAATACAGACTGGACAAGTAGCTGAGTTGGAGTTAAGTGATAGCGAAGATGAAGGGAGCATGGAGAATGAGCTGGAGTTGGCGACCAAAGAGGCTGAAGAAGACCAAGATCCATTTATCTTCTCTGATGGGCCTGTTACCAGATCTCATACGAAAAGGCTTCAGAACCAAATTTCCATAATGGTTTGTCCCGAACCAATTCAGATTCCAAATCAAGAAGCAAACCAAGATTTAAACAAGACTTTCAACCATTCGGTTTTCAGCTTGGTTTAGTCGAATTTTAAGTTGGATTTTATGGGGTTTTAGACTTAGTTTATTTTCTTAATTTAGGGCCTAATTTTAAGCCTAGATTTTTAGGAGGTTGTCGAAAATCCAAGTCCTTTTGGGAGAAGGATTTCGTGACCCCTTAGGGTTTTTAGGAGTTTATTTAAGCTTTGTTTTTCAGATTTGTAGATCATCCAGAATTTTAAAGTTTTAATCTAAGTTTCCTTTCTGTTTCCAAAGAAAGTGAGTCTCTGTTCATCATTGAACAACTGAGTTGCTATAGAGTTAAGTCTCTAAGAGCTTCCCTATTCTAGATCATCAAAGAGTTAATTCTCTAGATCTCGAATAAACTCTATCCCATCGAAATTCACCTCTGAATTTTCGCAGAAACCTTTCTGAAATTCAGACCTGAAACTTCTCTTTCTTGTTCAAAAGATCTTGGGTTGCATCAAGTGGTATCAGAGCAATCTGAACACAGAAACCTGAGTGATTTTCCTTCTAATTCTGCGAAATTTTTCGGTTTTGGGGTTTATTTTTCCGTTTCTTTTCTATCTATTTTCTTAATTTTTGCAAGGCTTTCGATACATAAACTGCTTATAAAATAATCGACAAAAAAACAAAGAAAAAAAGCTGAAAAAAATCTGAAAAAGCTGAAGAGAAATCCAGCTTCTTGTGGTAAAGGGGTTGCAGCTGTAACTTCCACTACAAGTTTCAAGCCTTTGTTGTTGAATTCTTTTCTCTCTATCTTTCTGAAATTGGGGGATTTTGGAAATTAATTCTAAGGTTTGATTTGGTTTTGTTCTTTATTGAGCTTTTGATTCACGGACTTTCAGAAAGACCACAAAAATCGAGATACACACAGAGAGCTGAGAGGCTTCGGCTAAACTTTACTAATCTAACAAGATTGTTCGTGTTTGATTGGTTAAAATTGCAGGAGCTAATCCAAAAAGTTTTTCTGCAAACCAGGAAAATTTCGACAACTATCAAGCCCAAATCAAGGCGTTTTGACTAAGTTAACATATGTTTGAGTTTTGATAATTTTCTTTTTCATGTGAACATGTCAGGAGCTGATAAGGATTCGCAAAGCTCGCGAGATCCACCATCTATACCGCTCAACAGGCTGCAGATCGATGCGCTTGTTGCTGAAGTCATTAAAGCTATGAATAAATCTAATATTCAGTCTACTTCTAACAATGAACGTGATGTGCAGGAATCACAGGTTGCTCGAAAGGCGAAAGAAAAACGTGAAGGCAAGAAAATCATGGGAGAGACCTCTTATGCAGCTGTGTATTCTGACGAGGAAGAGGAATTGCTTCACGAACTAGCCGAGTTCTCCACGCCTAGGAGGCCAGCAAACCGACGAGCACAGATTCGTGATGAGGACATCATGCTAGGACACTACACTCCACAGAGAGGAAAAAGACAAGCTCCTGCGCCCGCAGCTGACGATAGTCTGGGAAATCTAAAGATTAGAATTCCTTCTTTTGATGGAAAAATGGATCTTGATGCTTATCTGGAATGGGAGAAGAAGATGGAGAATGTCTTTGATGTTCAAAACTTCTCTGAACCAAAGAAGGTGCGGCTAGCAGCAACAAAGTTAAGTAGCTATGCCCTCCATTGGTGGGATCAAATTGTCACTACCAGGCGCAGGAAAGGCGAAGCTCAAGTTGCTTCTTGGTTTGAGCTCAAAACGCTTATGAAACGGCGTTTTGTACCTGCTCATCACAACAAAGAGGTACATCAAAAACTTCGTAGACTTACTCAAGGACTAAAATCTGTTGATGATTATTTTCAGGAGATGGAAACTCTTATGATACGTGCTGGTATCGATGAGGATGAGAATGCCACAATGGCACGTTTTCAGGCAGGTCTAAATCGAGAGATTCAAGACAATCTGGAAATGTACGAATATGTTGATGTTTATGAGCTGTTGCATAAGGCTAAACTTATAGAAAAGAGGCTGAAAAGGAAAGCAGCCTCTCGAAACTTTTCGAACAATTTTCGGTCTCCTAGATCTGAAGTTGCTAGCGACAAATTGAAGGAGGAACCGAAGAGCTTCTCACGCGAGGACAAGGGTAAACCCACTCCTGCTCGGTCTCGTGATGTTAAGTGCTTCAGGTGCCAAGGATTTGGCCATTATTCAAGTGAATGCACTAACAAGAAGGTGATGTTAGTTCTAGACAACGGAGAACTTGTGTCCGAAGATGAGGAAGCTACGAATTCGGAAGATGAGACCATTGACTATCCTGTTTATGGGAAACTCTTGGTCACACGGAGATCACATGTTGTACAATCCACCCCATCTGAGACTGATCAAAGGGAGAATTTATTTCATACTCGTTGTTTAGTTTCTGATAAAGCCTGCAGTTTGATTATTGATAGTGGGATTGTACTAATGTTGCGAGTGAACTTTTTGTAGGCAAAATAGGGCTGGAAAAGCGACAGCATCCCACGCCATATAGGCTGCAATGGCTGACAGAAAATGGCGACCTTAAGGTGACTAAACAGGTGACGGTTACCTTAAGTATTGGACGATATATTGACGAGGTAGTCTGTGACGTTTTGCCCATGGATTCGAGTCATCTTCTGCTGGGAAGACCATGGAAATTCGACAAGAAGGTTGTCCATGATGGATTTAAGAATCGATATTCTTTCCAACATAAGAATATGAACATCGTATTGACTCCTTTGTCGCCTTAGTAGGTTTATGCCGATCAACTGCATCTCAAACGACAAAAGTCTGAACCTGGGAGTAGCTCAAAGGCCACGAAAACTGCAGGTAAGAAAGAAGTTCTACATATAGCTAAGGGAAGTGATATTACTAAAGTTATGCATCTTTCACAACCTGTGTTATTGATTATTTCTAAAGGACTAATATTTTCTGTTGAGCTTTCACCGGAGCTTTCGAGTGATCTTAAGAAATTGTTGCAGGAATTTTCAGATTTTTTTCCTGAGGAAATGCCGCCTGGTTTGCCTCCTATTTGGAATTGAACACCAAATTGACTTCGTTTCAGGACCTTCTATACCCAATAAGCCTGCATATAGAGAAAATTCGGAAGAAACAAAAGAGATGCAGTGACAGATTGATGCTTTAATGGAGAAAGAACAAATTCGGGAAAGCCTAAGTCCTTGCACAGTACATGTTCTACTCGTACCTAAGAAAGATGGAAGTTGGCGTATGTGCGTCGACTACAGAGCCATCAACAATATCACTGTAAAGTATCGACATCCTATTCCTCGATTAGATGATATGTTGGATGAACTGCATGGATCCTGTGTGTTTTCTAAGATAGATTTGCGTAGTGGTTATCATCATATTAGAATGAAAGAAGGTGATGAATGGAAAACTGCATTTAAGACTAAATATGGATTATATGAATGGCTTGTTATGCCTTTTGGATTGACGAATGCACCTAGTACATTTATGCGTCTGATAAACCATGTTTTGCGCCAGTTTATTGGTCATTTTGTTGTTGTTTATTTTGATGACATCTTGATTTATAGCAAGAACATGGCTGATCATATTACTCATCTGAAATTGGTTTTAGAAGTACTTAGGAAAGAAACGATGTTTCCTAGTCTGGAGAAATGTACTTTTGGAACGGATCACCTTGTCTTTTTAGGATTTGTTGTGACAGCACAGGGAATCAAGGTGGATGAGGAAAAGATAAAGGCCATTAGGGATTGGCCGAGCCCAATTACCGTGGCGGAGGTGAGGATTTTTCACGGGTTGGCTGGGTTTTATCGTCGGTTCATCAAGGACTTCAGCACCTTGGCAGCACCACTTAAAGAAGTCATCAAGAAAACTGTTGCATTCAAGTGGAAAAAGGAACAAGAAGATGCTTTCCAGCAGCTGAAAGGGAAGTTAATCAATGCTTCATTGCTTGTTCTACCTGATTTTTCTCAAACATTTGAAATTGAATGCGATGCTTATGGTGTAGGAATTGGGGTTGTACTGATGCAAGAGAAGAAGCCCATCGCCTATTTCAGCGAAAAACTCAGCGGATCGAGACTGAATTATCCGACATATGACAAGGAGTTGTACGCGTTGATTCGGGCTCTTGAGATTGGGCAGCACTACCTTTGGCCTAAGGAGTTTGTGATCCATACTGATCATGAGTGTCTTAAGTACTTAAAGGGACAACACAAGTTGAATAAAAGACATGCTAAATGGGTGGAATTCATTGAAACTTTTTCTTATGTGATCAATTACAAACAAGATAAGGAAAATGTAGTTGCTGATGCATTGTCTCGCAAGTATGTTCTACTTTCTACTTTAGAGACTAAGTTGTTAGGCTTTGAGAATGTAAAGTCATACTATGTAGATGATCCTGATTTCCGAGAACATTTTGAGCTAGTGACAAGCATTCCAGTGGTTTGTTTTATTTGTCTAACGGATTTTTGTTCTTCGGAAACCGTTTGTGTTTACCACGTTGCTCTTTGAGAGATTTATTGGTCAGGGATTATCATGAAGGCAGCCTAATGGGACATTTTGGAGTGGATAAGACGTATCACGTGCTGAAAGAGCACTTCTACTGGCCGAATATGCAAAAGGATGTGGAGAAATGTTGCAAACGATGCATCACCTGCGCACATGCTAAGTCCACAAACACCTCGCAAGGTTTGTATACTCCTTTGCCTATTCCAACGAGTCTTTGGGTTGATATTTCTATGGATTTTGTGTTGGGATATCCTAGGACTAGAAAGGGTAGCAATTCAATCTTCGTTGTTGTAGATAGATTCTCTAAGATGGCTCATTTTATTGCTTGTCATAAGACTGATAATGCTGTGAATGTGGCTGATTTGTTCTTTACGTATGTTGTCCGTTTGCATGAAATGTCTAGAACCATTGTTTCTGACAGAGATACTAAGTTTCTAAGTTATTTCTGGAAAACTCTATGGTCTAGATTAGGAACTAAGTTACTATTTTCTACTACATGTCATCCTCAAACTGATGGAAAAATTGAAGTATTTAATAGGTCTTTGTCTGCTTTACTGCGTTCTGTTGTTGGAAATAATTTAAAATCTTGGGAAGATTGCTTGTCACATGTTGAATTTGCATATAATAACTCGGTCAATAGGACCACCAAATTTTCGTCATTTCAGATAGTATATGGGTTTAGTCCTTTGACTCCATTGGATTTGATTCCTTTACCTCTGAAAGAACAAGCTAATCTTAATGGAAAAGCCAAGGCCAAGTACATTGTGTCTTTTCATGAACAGGTTAAGAAGAACATTGAATTAAGCACTGAAGCCTATGCACGACACGCCAACAAGAGGCGCAGGGAACTAATACTAGAGCCGGGAGATATGGTTCTAATTCGGTTAAAGAAAGACAGATTCCCGGAAGAACGAAAGTCCAAGCTGGATAAACGGACAGGTGGTCCTTTCAAAGTGTTGGAACGCATTAACAACAACGCCTATAAGATTGATCTTCGAGGTAAGTATACTGTGAGTTGTTGAGAGACGAGTTTTAATATTTTTAAATGACCTAACAACCGCTCCTAGCCCGCAAGATTAACGGGGTCTAGTTGTAGTAAGTAAGGTATCGTCCAAGGATTGAATAATTTAGAAGAGCTTAAACAAAGAGAATGACACTAGAAAAACTAGTCTAGGGAGCAACCCAGTAAGAGGTGTCACAAGTCTCTACTAGATCTATCCTTAACAAGGTAGCAATCATGAACAAGTGCATAAGAGAAAGGCAATAAGTAAAAAGCAATAATTAAAGGGACTAAGCAAAGCACAAAGTAAATGACTTGTAAGCAATAAGATAAAAGTGGA
>OVAN01004432.1:0-25901 GCA_900406275.1 Anastatica hierochuntica
GCTTCCATATCCTTTCTACCTAACCTAGAATATAATTTCCACCTAGTTCACGCATCAAAAACCACATCAATTTGTTGTAAAACCAGATGATGAAATCGACTTATACAAACACAAACGATGATGAATTAGACAAAATAGGTGATGAAATCGACGAAATAGAAGATCAAATCGATAACTATGCTCGACAATTACAATCCAAAAAAGACACAAACAATCAATTTGTATTCACATGCATGCCAAAAATCAAGACTCAAATCAACCAATATAACTAATTTAACTTCAAAAGAGGAGCAAAATCAATCTTAGGAATTAGGGTTTTTAGATGAAACACATACCTTAGTTATTGAGATGAACGGAAAAGATGAAGACAGAAGACGATGTCTCCGACAACGGCAGCAGCGGCAACGACTCACGGCAGCAGCAGACGAAGGGGACAATCATACATGTGCTTCTTCAAACGTCTACAGAAGCTAACCTAAATCGCCGACGGCGACAATCTCCCGTCTCTCAGCTTTTTTTTTTCTTTTTTGTTTTTTTTTTTTAATTCTTTGTTTTAACTAAAATAAACAATTTCATTTAAATTTTTAAAAATACATAAAAAATTAATCTAGGTGCATTTTCGGAATTCACTTAATTATATTCCTAATGTGACAAAAAAAAGAACTAAAATCCTATTGAGACATTTTGCAGTTGGAAGTGTCATATTTTCGAATTTTCTCATAATATAATGTCACTTATACATTAAGTGTTTATGTCTTAACAATTACTAAAGATAATTCAAAATTCTTAATTTACATTGAACTCACTTTTTACAAAATTGTATAAGAAAGATCTAAAAATAGTTAGAGAATATTTCTAGTTTTAGTTTGAATTAAAATAAGATTTTTTTTTATCTTTATAAAAAGTACAATAAAGAGGAGGAACTATTATACAGATCGACGAGGATGACAAAGAAATGATATGGTTAATACATTTTTACTGAATTACATATATTATTCTTATATACGTATTTTAATCATGTAATATATGTGATAATTGATAGAAAAATAAAGGAAAAATGTCAAAAAAATCCCCAACTTACAACTTTAGGCCAAAAAAATCCTCAACTTTCACTTAAACCATTTTAATCCTCAAATTTTAAAATTTGGCCATTTAAATCCCAAACTTTCATTGACCAAGCCAAAAAGAACCCGACAAAGGTCCACCGTTAAATATAATTAACATCCGTTAAATATCAAAACGACGTCGTTTTGATAACTCTCAAAACGATACAACATCGTTTTGAGTGTTTTCGAAAATAAAACTCATAATTTTCCACAAGAAGATTCGAACCCCCTACCTCACACACACTACACACATACATTACCAACTTAACTAGTTAACATTCTCATACATTATTTGCGCAAACATCTATATATCTAATTAGTTTCGTTATTATACAAATTAGTTTAATAATTTAATAAATTAGTTTGTTTAATAATAGTTTTAATGATTAAGCTAATAATTTATTAATAGTTTTTTCCGTAACTAATTTTAATGATTTTAATGATTAAACTATTCCAAAATTAATTTATTAATAGTTTTCTCGTAACTAATTTATTAATTATTAGCTTAATCATTAAAACTATTAATAAATTATTAGCTTAATAAACTATTAATAGCTTAATTATTAAAGTCATTAAAATTAATTACGGGAAAACTATTAATAAATAAATTAGTTACGGGAAAAATTATTAATAAATTAGTTTTGAAATAGCTTAATTATTAAAATCATTAAAATTACTGAATTTTAAAATTATTTTCCTTAATTAATTAGTAAATTAATTTATTGATCAATTTATTAAACAAACTAATTTATTAAATTATTAAACTAATTTGTATAATAACGAAACTAATTAGATATATAAATGTGTGCGTAAAAAATATATAGTAATGTTTACGGGCTAAATTGATAATGTATATATGTAATGTGTGTGAGGTAGGGATTCTAATCTTCTCGTCAAATAACGCGGAATATATCTAATTAAAACTAAAATCCTTCTGTCACCGAACTAATAAGAAAAGGCTTGACGGCTCAGCAAGTTCGTCCTTTCTGTTTCTCTCTCCCTAAATCTTTTTTGTTTTCTTTCTTCCATTCCTTAGCGGATCCACTTGGATTCCTCCACCTTTTATTTTTTTATTTTTTGCTTTTTGAGGTCATTTTCTTATTGTAAAGATCAGGCCTTTCTGATCTGATTCATACAAAAATCTCGAAAGAAAACTGTTTACGACGGAGAGAGTTTTAGTGGGTTTTCATTTTCGTTTTTGCTAACTGGGTTTCATTTTTTTGCTGAGAAATCAAATTAGCTTTTTTGAGATGGATTCTGCTATGGAGATTTGCAATGGTGTAATCCCAAACAGCAACGTTTTGGGTATCTCATCTAAGCGTGAGAAACTCATCATCGATACAGACCCAGGAATCGGTGAGCTCCTTCTTCGATTATTTGATTAGTTTCATAGAGACATGATGTTTAGTCAATGGATCTTTGATTCTTAGTATGAGAATTTGACTTTGTTTGAATTCGAAATCTTCAACCCTTTGTATTAAGAGTTCTGGTGATTTCTTGAATCTGTTTATCTGAGCCCATTTTGCAAAGTTTGAATCTTTAAGCTCGAAGATGAGAAATTACTTGTTAGTTAGTTTCTGCCAACGAGTTCGATTATGGAAACTAGATTCCTTCAATTGTAAAGAAAAGAAAGTAGAATTGAGAATCTGATGAAGTGGTAATAACATTACTATGTTATTTATGTGTCTGGTTAGATGATAGCATGGCGATCATGATGGCGTTTCAAACACCGGAGCTGGAGATATTAGGACTCACTACTGTGTTTGGTAATGTTTCAACACAAGATGCTACTCGTAACGCTTTACTCCTGGTATGTACAAAACATTACTTGAGTCAGTACAGACTTCTTTGAAGATGTTTCCAAATTTGTATGTGATCGCTTTTTCTTTCCATTTTACAAAAGAATAGTGTGAGATTGCTGGCTTCCCTGATGTTCCTGTTGCAGAAGGAAGTTCTGAACCCTTAAAGGTACAATCTTTCTCTCCTGTTGTAAGGATTGAACCTTACTTTTGCCATGGAAATCGTTAGATCGTTGATATGAGACAAACGCAACCCGTTGTGACTTTTGTTGGTTTTGTTAAGGGTGGAATTCCCCGTGTTGCTGATTTTGTGCACGGCAGAAACGGACTAGGAGATGTCTCTGTTCCTCCTCCTAGTAAAAAGAAATGTGAGAAAAGTGCAGCTGAGTTTCTAGATGAGAAGGTCTCAGAATATCCTGGTGAAGTCACCATTCTCGCACTCGGACCTCTAACCAACCTTGCATTAGTAAGAATCATGAATCTTTCTTTTATCTTTAGAATATGATTTGTGTCTCCACCATGACAATTGTTTTTGTTTTAGGCCATCAAACGCGATAGTTCTTTTGCAAGTAAGGTGAAGAAAATTGTTATACTTGGTGGAGCCTTCTTTTCTTTGGGAAATGTCAATCCTGCAGCTGAGGCGAATGTAAAATAACCTCTTCTTTAATCTTCCGTTAGCGAAAAGAAAATCTCGGTTTCGTTTTATGGGTCTCTGCTTTTAATGCAGATATATGGTGACCCGGAAGCAGCTGATGTCGTGTTCACATCTGGAGCGGATATCACTGTTGTTGGGATAAACATCACAACCCAACTTAAACTCACAGGTGAAGCAGCTCTTCTTCATCTTCTTGTATATATCGCTAACGGAAGATTAAAGCAACCGTCTGTTTTGGCATGTTTTAGATGATGACCTCTTAGCCCTGCGTAACTCAAAAGGGAAACACGCAAAATTGTTAAGCGACATGAGCAAATTCTACAGAGATTGGCACGTAAAATCTGATGGTGTTTACGGTAAGCAAGGAACTGTGATCAAACATGCTTTAAGAAATTGTAGTTTTAAATTAAAAGTTCTTGTTGCTGGTTTCAGGAGTGTACCTCCATGATCCTGCCAGCTTTGTGGCTGTAGTACGGCCTGATCTATTCACATATAAGAAAGGCGTTGTTCGGGTGGAGACTCAAGGAATATGCATTGGCCACACACTCATGGATCAAGGCCTCAAGAGGTTTATTGCAAATTTTCTTTACACGATAAAACAACACTTATTTAATGTAATCAAATCTCTCTATAAAAAGCGGTTTTGAATGGATTGCAGATGGAATGGGAGCAATCCGTGGGTGGGATATTCACCGGTTTCGGTTGCTTGGACGGTAGACGTAGATGGGGTATTGGAATACATCAAAGGAATGCTGATGAAACCATAGAAGACTGAGTTTCAGCAGACATATTCTGAGAATGTGGATATTCATTTGAAATTGGCATTGTCATCACATTCTGACTCTTCTGGTTCTAACAAAAAAATCTCAATGTATTTGAACTGTACAAATGCTAAAATTCATCTTTAAAAAAAAAAAAGGAATGAGAAGTATCTTCGTTCTCTCTTTCCTTTTTATTCTCATTATGTGAATACTATGATTGCATGGGATCTTTCCTTTGGTCTCTACGTTCTTGTGATACCCTCCTTATTTGTTTGCGTTTATTAGAATGATATTGTGACTCATCACATTTTATGGGTAGTATTTAACGTTTAAAGATCTTTTATCATAGTCAATTGGTTTTGAGTTAAACTCCGTGTTTTCAAAACTGTCTCGATTTCTCGATTATAAAACCATATGTGGATGTAGTCTCACAGACTTTAACACTTCATATGTCTCACACTGAGCATGGAAAAGATGTATTAGAATTTAGCATTTTGCAAGACGATCCAATAATTCATCATTTCTTTACAAACAGGGAACCCTTTTGTTCGCAGCGACTAAATCTCCTCGAGCTTGTATATACATACTGCATATGCTTAAATCCAATAAATAGATCGATTCATCGCCACCTCTTTGCTAAGCATCTTGCATCAGTTTCGGCCTCTATTCTTAGCATTGTAGGAGAAAGTGTTTAAGTCACGGGGGATGGTCTTGTAGTTGTAACTTTTTTCAGCCGAGTTTGATTTTATTTCATTTCAAATGATTGTACTGTAAGAAAAAAAAATCAATGAAAGAACTTACAACAAGACAGATTTCAAAACTTCTGTATTGGATATCTCTTAAACAAATCTTGTACAAAGATTTTGTTTAATCAGTTTGACTTTAATTGCTTTTCATTTCGCAATCAACTCTAACCAATACCTAATTTTCCCAACCTAACTAATCAAGCAACAACAACTGCTTGTATCACCTTAAAACTCTACGAAAACCCTTTTGCCTTTTCTCACAACTCTCTTCTAAAAGCACACCCGTCTTATTGTGCTACCATCTCTTTATATTGTTCAGCCGCCTTTAGCCTCCTCGAATCTTTGTGCAATCTTCACGATATACACAAATCTTCTTATTTCCATATTTCTCTCCAAGTAATGCCACGCCATCCTCATGCATTCCCACCAAGACTCATGTGTCTCATAGCCAACTCTTGTTGCATTCTTCAGCAGTTCCGGTCCAGTTATCACAATCTCCCCCTTTTTGTATGATTTTGTCAATCCAAGCACCTAATCTAAAACATAAAAAAAGAAACTCGAAACCATCTGAATAATTTAACTCAATGTGTTAGTCCAAAGAAAAAACCAAGGAAATTCTGAATTTAACGTTGGTTCAGAGTAACGCAACCAAATCCTGTTACATGACAGGAATAGACACAACACCATTTCTTCAAATTAGTTCAACAAAACGAAAAAGAAATAAAACTAGAGAGATAGAACTAAGTCTTCAGTCTAATTCCTCCATGCCTTGAATCGATGCATCACTATCCTCTGACTCCACACCATGACGACCACCAACATATGCTCCCCCTATTTGGTTGCAAAATCACACGAAAACAAAATGAGAACCCATTAGCGAATCATATTGAGAGCAGAGAACTTACCTTTCGTGTGCATCTCCATCTGATGTATCATTCGTTTAAGATTTCTGAGATCAAATGCCAGAGAAGGTGGAGCCAGTTCCTATTCACAATCAGATCCTCGGGAACTCTTGTCCAAAGATATTGCTCGTGGAGTTGCAAAAATTTTGTCATTTCGATACGCATGCACAACACGCTGAAACCTCAATAGCTGATAGATCAAATTGGGAAAGGGGAGACGAAGTTCTAACAGCTCAGAATTCTTGGTAATGTCCAAAATCTGAGAATAAACCAATCTACCAAAACTAAAAGGCTTGTTGTGGAAGAGCATGTAGAGAAACTTTGTCCTCATCTGAGTCATGGTTGTGCTATTAGCAGAAGGAATCCAGTTTCTACAGCAGAGTTTGTACAAGACAACAATGATAGGAGTCATATGTTTGGATTGAGACTCTTCCCAACGATTCTTACACCCTTTAGTGAGCAACATAATGGCCTTATACAGTGGATCGTCCATGTAAACCTCAAATTCTCTGCTTGGTGTTGAATCAAGTGGTAGCATGAACATCCGATTGATGAGATCTGGAGAGAATTCGTACATCTCACCACGTACATACACAAGAAACATGTTGTCAGAGTTCCTTATGTAGTCTACGAGATTGCTATAGAACTCTCTGACAACATGAACCACATATTGATCCACCTCAACCACAGTAAGCAACATAACAACAATCCTCAAAATATCTTCTACACCTATCAAATTAGGCTTTCCTAGAGGCAAATGTTTCTGATCAAGAAAAGATCTCACCTTGAAACTCTTATAAGCTTCGACTCCCTTCTGAGTAAGAAACTTCTGGTTGAACGGACGAACATGAGCCTTGTCATAGATGGTTAGAAACATTTGTATCTTCCTGAGATGATGCTTCCGGTTCTCTTCCATGCGTAACTCAAACGGTGGATAACCACTCTCATAACCTTCATCATGAAACGATTCATCTTCTTCGATGGCCTCGACATGCACATACTCTGGAACATCATCATACTCTTCCTCATCAACTACCATTGGTATTTTCTTTGGTCGATGCTTGGGCTGAGAAGGCTCCCAAGAGTATCCCTCGATTGTGACAATTTCTGGATTTGTCCCTGGCAGCAGAGGATTTGACGGCGTTGCTGCTCTAGCGGCGCGATGTGCAGCTTCTCGTTGCTTTCGATTTAGAGTCATGGTGATTTTGAGAGACAAAATACTGAGACAAGAAATTGAACCGTCAACACAACTAGGGTTTGTGGCACACATCTTTTCCTCCTTAAATAGAATTTTCCTGCGATACCTTAAGGACATATTCAATAGATCCAAGAGGACTTGGCTTTGATGGCCCTTTAGTAAAAATGTCAGCCCAAATGGTCCAAATAAATTGCTTATCATGACTACACGTCTAACCCCTTATGTTGGACATTAGAGTTCATTCGACACACAACAATATCACTGTATGACCCAAAGACCCTTTAGACAGTTTGCTAGGAACTATGAGTGACCCATGTTACCAAGACCAATGATTACTCTGACTTTAGACTGCCTGCTCTTGAACCACTTTAGATAAAAATTCTTCATTTACTGAGTACTCTGTACAACATAGACTACACGAACATTTCTCCCTATTGGTGAAGATCTTTTAAAGAAACATACCAACTAATCAGCATCCTCAAGATTTCCCTATCACTCAAAGTGTTTGTGTGAAACACTTAACTCCTGTGACAATTTGAAAGATTAATTTTCCATACTTTTCTACGGTATTATTGTATTTTTTTTATTGATTCTCATGCACACTTCTGGAGATTCGAAGTTCCCTATTTTTCTAGGGTGTCATTGTATTTTTTTCTTTCGAATTCCCCCTTTTTTCTTTTCGAAGTAACACAAACAAGAGTGATATCAACACATCTAAGTTCGTGGTACTATCTTAAGTTGATGATTAGAAGTTTTAATAAGGGGTGATTTGGAAGAGGGAGTAAAAATAAGGAGCAATGATCGATGGTCTTTTTACGCAAACAACTTACTACTGAGTGACGCACACTAGGTTTCACAAATACCAAGTGCCTTTCTCAAGTGACAAAAGGTGTTTAAATCTACAGGCTTTGTAAAAACGTCACTAGTAACATGTTCAATAATAGCAAGCTTCTCCTCAACTAATTCTCTTACAAAGTGATGTCTAATGTCTACATGCTTGGTTTTAGAATATTGAATCAGATTCTTAGAAATGTTAATTGCACTCAAATTATCGCAGAGAAGGAGTCAGTATCAATACCAAAGTCACTTAGCATTTGTTTCATCCATAAGAGTTGTGTGCAACAGTTCTCCAAAGCAATGTACTCTGCCTCAGTTGTTGACAGAGTTACACAGTTCTGCTTCTTACTGTGTCAAGCAATCATATTGTTTCCCATAAAGAAACATCCACCAGATGTGCTGTTACGATCATCTAAGCTACCTGCCCAATCAGCATCACAGAAACCAGGCAAATTAGAGTTAGTGTCCTTTGTATAATAAATCCCAAAATCCATAGTTCCTTTTACATATTTAAGGATACGCTTCATAGCAGCCATGCGAGACTCTTTCCGATTTGCTTGATATCGTGTACACACTTCAACACTATAGCATAAGTCTGGTCTGCTTGCAGTGAGATACATAAGGCTTCCTATCATAGCACGATACATCTTTTCATTCACCTTGGTTCCATGTTCGTCTCGAGATAACTTGGCAATAGAACTCCTATGGGTTTTAGAATCTTTTGTTGTATGCATTTCAAATCATTTGATAAGATTCCTGACATATGCAACTTGTGAGACAGAGACCCCCTCACTGAGTTGTCTGACTTGAAGCCCCGTAAAGTAGTTCAATTCCCCAACTAGGCTCATCTCGAATTCTCTAGTCATTGTTGACACAAAATTTTCCACTACTCCTTGATCAGTCTCACCAAAAGTGATGTCATCCACATACACTTGCACAACAAGGAAATTTCCTTCAGAAGGTAGAATAAAAAGGTTTTGGCTACACTTCCTCTCGTAAATCCTACCTTAACTTAGAACTGCCAATCTCTCGTATCAAGCTCTGGGAGCTTGTTTAAGACCATACAATGCATTCTTCAGATGATAAACATGATCAAGGAAATTAGGATCTTCAAAACCTTTAGGCTGAGACACAAAAACTTCTTCTTGCAACAGTCCATTCAAGAACGCACTCTTCACATCCATCTAATATAGTTTGAATTTCATATCACATGCAATTCCTAATAGCAAACGAATAGATTCAAGTCTTCCAACCGGAGCAAATATCTCATCAAAATCTACTCCTTCAACTTGAGTATATCTCTGTGATACCAGCCGTGCTTTATATCGAACCACATTCCCATTTTCGTGTAGCTTGTTCTTGAAAATCCATTTGATTCAATTTACATTTGCATTTTTGGGTTTTGGAACCAGAATCAAGATATTTAGATGGGTAAATTGTTCGAGTTCTTCATGACATGCGCCTGTCCAGAATTCATCTTCTAACACTTCAATGATATTCTTTGGTTCTATCATTAACACAAAGCATCCAAATTCAACTATCTCAGCGAGCATCACCATCTCCTTAAAGTTGATATGTTTCTTTCTTGTTATTCTACTGTCATTGATATCCCCAATGATGTCTTCAGCTGAATGATTCCTATGCACTTATGCATGATGAATGTCTTCTAGAGCTTCTCTCTCTTCACCCTTGAAAACTTCAATTTCTTCGATAGCTGGTTGCAACAGATTGTCCCTGTGTGACCCAATTTATGACCTTGGTATCTCCTGAAGTTGAAGACTATTGTTGTCGTCAAATACAAGGTTGACTGACTCAACTATAATCTTCGTCCTCTAATTATAGGCCCTAAAAGCCATACTATGTGTTGCATAACCAAAAAAAAATTCCTTCATTACTACTAGAATTAAACTTCCCAAGATTGTTCTTGTCATTTAAAATGTAGCACACGCACTCAAAGACATGAAAGTAACTCAGATTTGGAGTTTTTCCCTTCCAGATTTCATAAGGAGTCAGTCTAGTTCTTGGCTTTACATAGACTGTGTTTATGATGTAACATGCAATATTTATAGCTTCAGTCCAGAATGTGTGTGACACATTGTTATCCTGCATCATGGCTCTTGAAATTTATTGTAGAGTTTGATTCTTTTTCTCAACCACACCATTTTGCTGAGGAGTCTTGGGTGCAGAGTATTGATGTCTGATGCCTTGACTTTGACAGAATTTCTCAAACAGTTTGTTCTGAAATTCACCTCCACGATCTGTCCTGATTTGAATGATATTTCCTTTCCCAGTTTTAAGCTGCAATGTCAATATTTAAAGCTTTCAATAGCTTCACTTTTTTCTCGAAGAAAACTCACCCAAGTGTATCTTGAAAAATCTTCCACGAGCACAAACACATATTTTTTCCAGCAAAGCTTTCAGTCTGAACTAGTCCCATGAGATCTATGTGAACAAGTTCTAGGACATTTTTTTTTGTGATGTTAGGAATCTTCTTGTGTTGAACTTTCACTTGCTTTCCTTTAGAGCAGGCATCACACACGATCTCAATTCTACTTTCCAGTTTCGAAATGCCTCTTACTATATATGCGTTGACAATTCGACAGAGAGCACTTGTGTTCATGTGTCCCAATTTTTTGTGCCAAAGGTCTAGTTTTGAAGCAACAGCTGATAGACACTTCTCAGAGGGATTCCACATATAGCAATTATTTCCAGACCGAATTTCTGATAGCACAACGTTCCCCGTTGATATCGATAGCTTCACACTCTGTTTTTTTGAAGATCACCTTCAGCCTTTCGTCTTAGAGTTGACTTATACTAATGAGATTTGCTCTAAGACCTTCTACCAAATACACATTTGATAGTTGAGGTTGGCCATATCTCTTTAAATTTCCTACACCTTGAATTCTCAATTGTCCTCAATCTCCAAGGGTTACTTTACCTCCTTTTACGTTCGTGAGAGAACTCATGGACTCCAAATTCCATTTCATGTGACGAGAGCATCCAATGTCAAAGTACCACTTTTCAACGTCATCAGTGTTTGTGGAAGTGTAACTAACGTTGCTTGTGTGATGAGTTACATTCATCATTAAGCTTTCGATGTTTCCACAAGTGTAAGGTGAGTCACCCAAGCCTACTGTATTGATTTGTGCCAGATTGCACGTGAGACTTAGAATTTCTTCCTTGGAGCTAATGTCAACTTCTTGCTTATCCCCTTCCTTTTCAACATGCTTTCTGTCTGACAGTGAGTACAACATCGTTTTAGGAATCCACACCATATCAACTCTTGATGGTTCCATGTAACATTGACTCCTCTTCGATACCTGAGCTATTCTTCTTCTTCAAAGGAAACAATACCTCACATGATGATTATTCTTTCCACAAAACCAGCACCCCTTGGTTTCTCTTTGCCTTGTACACTAGATGATTTTACTTTGTTCTCGACACTTCCTGTTTTACTAGGGGAGTACTTTCTTTTACAATGTTTCCCATTACCAAAACTTTTTCCCCAACAAGATTCCCTTCACTTGTATAACTTGTATAACTAAGACCCCAAATCACTTTAGGAGGTTGTCCCAGTGGGAGAATGTGCTCGAGACTTTTTGTCCCAGAGTTCAACATACGAATGTTCTTCCTATTTTCTTGTAGAGTATGTTCCAGACTCTTGGATTTTTCTCTCTCAAGATCAATAACATTTTTCATGTGAACCAATCTTTTTTGTAATTGTTCGATTTTCTTGTCTGATTCTGAAGACACACACATTTGTTTCTCCTGACACTTTCGTTTCACTTTGAACTGGCATACTCTCTAATTCTAGAATGTTCACTTGGGCTTTTAGTATGGATTTATCTTTGACTAATTGCAAGTTTTCACTGTTGAGTTTGATCCAACGGTCGTATAAATTTCTGTATTCCAGCTTTGGATCAGTTTCCTGATCACTCTTACTCTCAAAATCCGAATCAGTCTTCTTCTTTTTTTCATCCGTCTTGGCTGTGAAAGCAACAAAGTTTAACATCTCAGGACTATCATCATCTTCAGAATCAATATCACTGAAGCACATGTAGGACTTTTCCTTTCTCCTGACCATGTTAGGACATTTAGTTTTGACATGACAAAAACTTTTGCATTCAAGGCATTTGATATCTCTTCGTTTCATCACTAGGCACTCCATCTTCATATGACTGTAGCCTTCACACTCAAAGCATTGTATCTCAGATTTCTTTTTTCCCATCTCTCTATCTCCACAAAAAGCTCTAGGTCCTGATTGTTCCATATCAAAGCGACCATATTTCTCCTCATCGGCTTTACCAGAAAAATTTAAGGTCCAATTGGTACCTTTCTCAACACATTTCAGCACCTTTCCAAAGTTTTTTTTGCCAAAAGACTCATGTTATCTTCAAGCTTTTGAAACCGCTCATCCTTTTCTTCTGCAAACAGAGCCACACCCTTGTGTGTGTTATTAAAGTTACCAACCTCTTCCACCTCTTCTGCTTTGAGCATCCCTACCAGTTTCTCAAACTTGAGTTCATCTGTGTTTTCTTTCATCTTCAGAACAACTTTTTATGCAGCATACTTAGGAGGCAAACACTTGAGAAGTTTTTTGACTAATTTTTGCTCTTTGTATTTTTTACCAAGAACTGAGGCTTTGTGTGCCATGGTGCTTAGCGAATAACTGAAACTTTTGATTGATTCATCATTGCCCATTTTAAAATTCTCAAACTGCGAAGCTAGATGCTCCAAACGAGTTCTTTTTACACTTGTTTCACCTTCGAAAGAGTTCAACATAATTTCCCAAGCTTCTTTAGCTGAGTCACTCCATCCATGAGTTTGAATTGTTCAAGATCAACAGCTCCGAAGATGGCAGTCATTGCCTTATAGTTGAACTTGGAAGCAATCTTTTCCATGCTGTCCACTTGTCCTTTGGTTTGGGTACTTTCGTGCCTTGGGCGTCAAGAACATAAGGCTCTTCCTATCTAGTTTTGAATGACGTCCAAGCATATTCATCTACTAACCTGATCAAGTGCATCATCTTAACTTTCCAATGTCCATAGTTGTTCTCGTCCAGGACGATAGGTTTCTGTACAATGATAAGTTCCTTCACGGTGTCCATTATTCTTTCCCAAGATGTCAACCTGTATGTTGGTTGATCGCTCATATACCAATTGTAAGAACACAATCAATGAAAGAACTTAAAACAAGACATATTTCAAAACTTTTTTATTAGATATTTCTTAAACAAATCTTGTACAAAGACTTTGTTTAATCAGTTTGACTTGAATTGCTTTTCACTTCGCAATCAACAGTGACCAATACCTAATTTTCCTAACCTAACTAATCAAGCAACAATAGCTGCTTGTATCACCCAGAAACCCTAAAAAACCTTTTTGCCTTTTCTCACAACTCTCTTTTAAAAGCACACCAGTCTCATTGTGCTACCATCTCCTTATATAGTTCATCCGCCTTTAGCCTCCTCGAATCTTTATGCAATCTTCATGATATACATAAATCTCCTTATTTCCATATTTCTCTCCAAGTAATGCCACGTCATCCTCGTGCACTTACGCCAAGACTCTTGTGTCTCACAGCCAACTCTAGTTATATTCTTCAATAGTTCCAATCCAGTTCTCGCATGTACAATATATAACATTAATAGCTTCAGTGACCAGCTTGGCTTGTGGCTCTGTGGCTGGGCAAAACAGGAGAAAATCATATGCAAAGAGCATATGAGAAATCCTTGGTCCTCCTCTACTAGCCCTGAAGCCCTGTAATTGTTTTTATAAACAAAGCCTTTGAATAATATTAGATAAACTCTCAGTACATATTAGATATAAGTAGGGAGATGAGGGATCTCCCTATCTAATCCCTCTTTGAGAATAAAATTTCTCATGTATAACATTGGTGATACATTTCATCACCCAATGACACCATTGATCTGCAAAGCATCTCGGAAAATCAATAAAGTGGCAATCAACCTTATCAAAAGCTTTAGAAATATCCAATTTTAGGGCCATATATTTCTGCTTCCTTGATCCAGTAACTAGAGTATGCACTAACTCATGTGTAGTTAGGATATTGTCTGTTATCAGACTTCCTGGAATGAATGATGTCTGATTTTCAAAAATAATGTCATTTAGCCAAGGTTTGAGACGCTCAACAAGAACCTTAGAGATTAGTTTGTAGGCTATATTAAACAAGCTAATATGTCTAAAATCTTTAGTTTCGATAGGATTATCCACTTTGGGAACCAGACAGTTTAGGTGTGAATAACCTCGGGATCTAAATAATCTTAATAAAAAACTAATTTGACATATAAGTACACACCTTACTTTATTGTGTTCCAATGGTCTTTGTAAAAGATTGTAGTTAGTCCATCATAGTCAGGAACTTTATCTTCATGCATTAACTTTAGAGCATCGTAGATTTCTTCCATTTCAATTTGCTTTGTGAGAGCGTTTTTCATCTTCTGGGAGACTTTATGAGATTCAAGTCTCACTTTGTGAAGATCCTCTACATGAAAGCAACCAGAAGAGGTATAAATTTATGTGAAATATTTTTTAAGGATGTTTTTAATATCATCCTCATTCTGTCGGAGGGACCACTGCTCATCTTTCAATGTTGTGATCTTGTTGTACTTTCTTCTTTGCTTTGTCCTGACATGAAAATACTTGGTATTATGATCCCCTTCTTGCACTGCTTGCAGCCAAAGCATTATGCTTTTGAACCTCCAATATTCTTCTTCACGTTTGAAATGGTAAGCCAATTGAGAACTTAGATGACTAATATACTCAAATTTTTTTGAAAATCTTTAATATGCATTATGTGTTCTGAGTTGGAGATCTTTGATAAGCTTGTTGCAGTTTGAATTGTTTGTTGCTTCCCACTATGCTAGTGTCTATAAGTTTTTAATGCTTTAACAAACTGAGCAGGTGGGAGCGTTGCATTCCTTATTCCAAATGTTTTGTATTTAGTTACGGACTTGCAAATTATACTTCCATCGCTTACCATACATGAAGAATTTATTGTCTGTCCATTTTTTTGTCTTCTATACAAAGCAAGAGTGGTATATGATCTGACCTTTGCCACTTGATAAGCTTGATATAAGCCTTTGGAAATAGATCGAACCATTCAGTCTTGACTAGATCTCTATCTAGTTTGGTCTTCACAGTTTGGTTGCATGTTTTTCCTACCCAAGTGAATTTACCATTGAAGGACTTTGCATCCTGAAGGCCAAGCTGATTAAGAAAAGATTGGAATGTAGCAAAAGTATACTTTATCCTCTAGGGTCCACCTTTATTCTCCTCATTACCTTTGATATCATTAAAATGTCCAAAGAAGATTCTTGGTTGGCTGTTTAGAGTCGAAGATTCAGCTTGATTTATGAGTTGTTTCTAATTTATGTTTCTTCCTGTTTTAACAATATGCCCATAGATGTATGTTAGTAGAAACTTTATACCACCAGCTGTATGTACATATCTGTTAGATACAAAGCTGGAGAGCCCAAAAATTAATTCAAACACCTTTCTCCCAAAAGATTGCTACTCCTCCACCTAAGCATACATGAGACAAAGCAAATGCATGTTTATAGTGAAAATATTTCCATAAACTATACACAAAGTTATCTTTCTTTTTGATTTCAACCAAGAGCAGAACATCATGCTTATAGGTTCTTTTGATGTTCTTCAAAATAAGAATTATTAGGGAGCTCCTTAAACCTTGGCAATTCGAATGCATAATCTTCATTTTTAGGGGGGTGGTTTCGGGAACATCATGCTTAGTTTGCTTTTCTCCATTTCTACATTCTCCAAAGCATCCTGAGCTTTCCTCTTGTTTGATCCATGTTAGCTTTCAAGTTCTTTGATGTAGATCCCTTGATGCCCTTTCGGTCATGCGTTATTCAACAACAACTGCTCCATAAGCTTTCAAGTTCTTTGATGCTCTATGTTGTGTAGCTAGATGAGTATCTTGAATCATAGGTTGTTGCTGCTGTGAATCAAAGGCTTCTTCAAGTCCCATCATTCTCATCTCGAAGCCTTTTTGCCCATCTATCTTTGGGCATGCTTGTGCCTCGTGTTTGAGACTTCTGCATGTGGCACATAACTTCTATAAACCTTGATACATGAACTCTAGCTCCACTTCATTTCCATCATTCATAATATATACTCTTCTTTCATAGAGATTTCCGAGTCAATATCAAATACTACTTTAAAATACATCTCTGTGGGCTTGTAAGTCGTTGGTTCTAGGATCAAAATATCATTGACGTGCCCTAAGTTGAAGTCGTTGCTTTCAACTAAATATCTTCTCTTGTAAGTCATTTGGGAGATTATGTATTTATACCCAAAATGGTACATATATGAGATAGGTAGGAAAATTTCTCTTGTTCCACTAATATGGTTACCATCCATCCCTTGAAAGTGTAGGGAGAATGCTTTAAGATTGAAAGCATGTGATGCTCTTTTCGGAAATAAAATTTGGTACTTCCACTATCGTTAATCTGCCTCTTTTTTTCCCAAGAGGTTCCAAACTGTAGGCATGGTGTTTTGGATACCTGATGGGTTTAGGTTCTGATGATTTAGCCCCTTAACAACCAGACATAGTCGATGATCCTTCTTGAACTTGTATTTCTCATCCAAATGGACCTTCCATGGCTTTTAATATTCGTCGATTTTCAAGCTATGCAGAAATTTCCAGAGCTCTCTTTCCGCCGCCATCACTTCAATTCTAGGGAATGAAAGACGAGCAGCTGATTTAAAGAAATAATCGAAACGAAAGACCATACGTAACTGGGGAGTTGATCGATCAAGTTGAAAGAAAAACCCGAGCTTGAGGGAAGAGATTGCGATTGTCTTCTCAATCGCACTTCTAAAGAGTTTTTTCTTGAAACACACGAAGTTGTAACTTATTGCATGAGCTAAATTAATTTTAATCTTATTTTAAAATTTGCATATATCTAGGGAAACAAGTGGATCATGTAAATATAATCAAAACCGGTCAGGGGAGAATCGTTAAAGTCATTCATGTGCCAATCATATCACACCTCCAGACAAGTAAGAGAAACTTTGACACCATCTTCCCCACCAAAAAAAATCTAATTTCATCTCCAAGATTCAATCAAAATTAGACAAAATAGTTTAATTGATTGAAAAATAATAATATACTAATTAAAAATTTTTGATGAATCGAAGAGCTAATTTTATAAAATTTTGGTTATCGAGAATCTAAATATCATACGCTAAAGATAAGTTGTTTTATAAAAATGACATCAAATGTATAAATAGATAGGGGTTCTTTTATGTAAGTTAAGATGAAAAGAAAAGAGTGGAAACATGTGATAGAGGGTAGACTTGCGGAAGAAAGCAGTATATGTAGATTTTCATACCAAGTTGGGCTCACTATGCACAATTGTATATATAGGCAAAATGGGCTGTATCATGGTGAATTTAAGAATAGAACTCATAAGTACATACAAATTGTGTATGTAATGGAGATCCATAAAGGAGCATACATGTCGCAATACTAGAAAGGTCTTAAAACTAGTTCTATTTCAAGGGAATATGTCCACGCCTATGTGATATCCCAGTTCATAGAGAAAAAATGATATGTGAAGAGAGCTTAAAAGGATTGTGTAACAATATTGATCCGAGAATACATGGGGTAACCAACTAGTTCAGCCAAAACCGATTGAAATTTACCAACTCGTCATTTAACCGTGGCCTCTAACCTGTCGACATGCACAAACAAAAATATGAAAAGAAAGAAAAGAGAGGGATGAATGACTTTTCAAAAAAGTCACCCAGTAAGGATGAACTCGACTCTGCCTCAGCTGATACCTGCTTAACCTTGAAAGTCTAGACCTAAACCCAAACCCCAAGCAAAGCACCTACCGTGCCAGTCAAGCAACTAACAAATTGAAAACCTTTTTAGAAACCAACCCTAACCTACTAAGACATTGTTTTCGCAATCCTTTCTCAAACTATTTTTTGTAACCATGCGTCCTACAAACAACTAGGATATCAACGCATGCCCTAACTCACGTAGCACCTGTCGCCCACACGACGAATAGGCTAGCCTGACACAGTCACATAGGTCACTTTCCACCCACTGCCCGTCACACCCCCGGAACCCTTACTTCATCCTAGATCAGATACCGCACACGACTCGCTAGCCATTCCGGTCTTCCACGATCCAGGAACCAAGATTACTCATAAGGCCCTTTTGCCTCCCTTGCCATGACATCTTGTCTGATAGGCTCATGCGAGTCTATTTACTTCCTCTAGCCACACCCTCTCGTCTTGACAAGGCCTTAACCCCGGGCGGGGTGCATCACACCAGTTAACTGGTTGGGCGACCATCCAAACCCAGAACTACATCACCATATTAATCTACTACAAAGACTCTCTTGCGTAATTCTCAAGCAATATTGGTTTAACCTAATTATTCCATTAATTAACTTTGGTGTTCATGACAGGTCATGTTTTCACCCGATTAAGCTACTGCAAGCGCACAGTGAAGTACAGTGTAGTGGGTAGGGATCAAATCCATAAGGACCAATGGTCACACGTAGAGAAATATGATCAACTATGAGCTAAGGCTAAAAAAGAGAAGTGGTGATGGAACTAAGAATGAAAGTAAGCAAATGAATAGGCAAAGAAAGCAGAGACACGAGGTTGACGGGGGTAAATCAATCAGGAAAAGCGTCAGGCACATGGTATTCTCAGGAAATTCAAGTCATTATCATTCTCAAGTTAATTCACATGGAAACATTATTAAGAATAGTTTGGAACTCAAAACAAGAAGCTAAAATCAACCTACTTCCATAACGATAATTCTCTATGTTATAGAATCCTAAAAACTAACCTCCATTCAATTTTATACTCTAAACATGTCTTAGATTCAGGTTTGATAAGTTCACAAACTGCAATAATATCAACTTCCGTTGGCTAAGGATACTTTGCTCGATTAACACAGATTCAGGCATTCAAGAAATCACTTTCGGTGTATTGAAAATCCTAAGATTAGAAACTATGTCGGGAATCCAATTTCAGCATTAAGAACAATGTTAAACGAAGATCCAACAGATAATTTCCCAGTCTAAACAACCTAGCAATGACAAATCATGAAAATCCCTTGTGAGAACCCTAAACCTAACTAATGAACTACACACTTAGAGCAAGAGAGCAACCACAAGATGCATCAAAGGAAAATATATTGTAATTGATAAAACAAGAGTAAAAGGGTTCGAAATTCTTCTCCAAATCGAAGTATGGAACATGAATTGTCTCCTTCACAATACAAAACTCCAGGGTTTCTTAGAAGTTCCCAAAATAGCCTTATAAACCTTAAAACATGAGTTTTGAGTGTAATATAAGTATCCAAGTGGAGTTGGGTCTTTTCCGGTGGATCTGAATAACTTTTCCTGAAAATTTTCTACGCCTGAACAAGGAAAGGTCAATCCATGAAAAGGATCGGTCGATCCTTGTCCTTCTGTAAATTTGTTATTTATTTTCTACGCATTCGTCTACTCGTTGCCAGCTTGAGAGGTGGTCACGAAAATAGCCATAACTTTTGATTATACTGTTGGGATTCCTTCAAATCACCTCCATATGAAAGCTAACTCACGTGGTTATCTTTTGTAACAACTCAATACAATGGTGGAAAGATTATCAAATAATGCCAAACTTCTTACGCTTCAGCATGAAGCATTTCAAAATGTCCATTTCTAATCCAAATTGCTCCATTCTTTTCCAAAGCAACCTAAAACCTATAAAAACACTAAATGAGACTAAAATACTCCAATAAAACTATCTTACATGATAAAACAACCCATTTGTCTCATACTCAAGTAAAAACTCGTAAAATCATGATACATCACTTCACAACAGGTTCTAGCCTAGGCTCGACTTAACAACCCAACAAACAATCGTTCTTAGGCGTATAACACCTTATGTCATAGCAATACATAATGCATAGTTTGTATTCGTGCCGAGATATATAGCTTGACATCGGTCGGTTTAACCCTAGATTAACTGAATTAAACGACTATCGAACGATTGATGATCACATTAAACGACTAAAGAACTTCCTCACCTTGGTCACATAGATGAACTCCTAGCTTGGTTGACTGATGATCCACCTTCTAAGCTTTTACCCTACGAAGATCTTTCGTCATCCTTTTGACCCCCAAGTTGATTCTCCATCATTCTTGCCCCACAACGGTCCGCCACTAGAAAAAAGAACATGAACCAGGAAACTCGTGTTAGACCTTTACATGAGAACCTGCCAAAAGTGGAAACTTTCCATTTATAAAAATCTGCCATAAATGGATACTTTCCCAAAAAAGAAACCTGTCAAAAAAAATATTTCCTAAAATAGAAACTTTCCAAATATGGAGACCTGCCATATATGGATACTTCTCAAAAAGGAAACCCGAGACAAGGGGCAAAACGGTAATTTCACTTACCGGGAAAGAAAACGTTCTCGAGAACGTCTCAGGTCGTCTGTAACTCTGTGGAACCTTGAACTCAAAGTTCCTCAGCCTCTTTCTAACGTGGATGGCTGCGCTACATCATCTTCCGGGACACGCTTCTCCACTCATATGAACCCGGATCTGGCTTTCCTTACACTAATGGATTAATATGAGACCCTACATTAAACCTATAGAAGATCAACTTCATAAACAACCCCTAAGCTAACCAAACACACTTTTCACTCAAACATCACATATCTGGAAAACTGGCAGATTCATAGACACTCGAAAGGAAGGCAATAAAACCAAAACATACTGTTAACCTCTCGATCCGAGTGGTCAGATCCAAGCCCTAGGCATCCACTAGCCGTAGCTTCACTTTCACTCCAATCAGACACCGTTTGACCTCAGAAATTTCCTCTACACACAGACTGGTCTGACTCGCGATCTGCGCCAATAACCCTTAGTAAAATGATGATAAATCTTACAATACTCCACGAAATCAAGATATGTAAACTAGATAACGAAGATTGAAGAGTTTGTTACTTTCTGTTACAATTTGAGATTGATCCATGTCGATTTCCTTCTTTCTACAACAACATGTTGAAACTATCTCTGCAGATACTACAATGCGTTCTCCTTCTTTTTGTCTTCCTTCTCTTCTCTCTTTCGCTTTTCTTTTCGAAAACTATCTGTCTCTTTCTCTTTGAATCCTGGTAGATAGGTAGGAAAATAAAAAGGGAAAAAATAATTTAGGTTTTAGGTTTAGAAAAGTTTAAATAGGGAAATGTTTTGGTTTGATTCAGGAAAATTGGTTTAGTATACAAATCTAGAAATTTTGAAATTGAACCGTAATGTCGAGAACCAGGTACTACAATTCTCCCCACTTGAAAAGAATTTTTCATTGAATTCGAAGCTCCGCTCGGTTTTCTAAACCATCTTCCAATCTGCTCAACTATATGGGTACGACCTCAAGCCTCTCCCCCACTTGGTTCCAATCAATCTCCAAAATTTCATCCTTCAGGGAAATATGTTCTTTGTACATTTCCTTATATACCAGAAATGTCCCCTCTCTACCGCCTCTGCTCCAGGGAGAATTCGGCCTTTGCTCTCAACAACATCCATTCGCATTTACCTTTCATGCTCATGTAAGATATTCTGGTTTACGCCAATTACCGCCATCGCTCTACTCGTGTCCCACAACGTCCTTACCTAGGTTCCTTCTTGGCAGTTCTTGTTGTACCCTAATTCTTACAGGAGGTCGTTCCTTGCAAGACTTTTTCTTTATGCTCACATCCTCATCCATAGTTGAGGTTTTTGTCCTTATACCTCCCTTGTCTCAAAGCATTCCTTTATCATTAAGTTAAACTTGGTTGAGTGTTATACTACACTTACTGGCATGGCCCAACATGCTTCTGCTGCGCTCTCCTTCCTTCCATGCTCTAGCTCTCTAGCAAAAAAATCCACATGGTGCTTTCCTAACACCGTTCTTGGATCCTAAAAACATTGACCTAGGGTCCTATCTCACATAGCTCTTTCCCATAGTCATTTTCAAGGTTTATGTCCCTAACTATCATGACCACAAAACTCCCTTAAGCTCCCACAGAAGATCCTTTCTTGTTACATGGTTAAGTTACCGGCGTATCCAATGCCATGTTTCTGCACCTACTCGATTATGAAGTGACTTCGCTGGTCCATTTAAGTTGCCCTCACTTAGCTCCCACTAACTTAACCAGCTTGAAGCTACTCCCTCTAACTCCCAATAGTCAATAATCACTCCACTTTCTCGGAAGACTACTCTCAAACTTAAACCACCTAAGGAGAACCATCCCCATGCTTCACACCGCGATTCGAAACCCTAACGACCTAGACTCGCATGCACATACAAATAAATAAAGCTCGAAACATATTTTTTAACTCTATCCTAATTAATGAGACTCCATTCTACCCCTTAGACCCCGATTTAGATCTTGTCTTTGGTGCTCCTTGCAGGCTTTGGACACATCATATCAATTCCGATGACCAATGGTGTTGGAAAGGGTCTCTTGGTTGTACAATAACCAAGTCACAAAAGCCATGCTGACACTACCACTCACGCCTTGTAAATCAAAAGAAAACCCTAGAGGTAGAAGTTAGACTAAGGCCCGAGTTGGTGATTTGAAATTCATTTCACAATTCTGTATTTAGTGGACGTCCAGAAAACTTTTACACTCAAGATATTTTAGAAAACGTTTTGGATTTGGAAAACTATGAACCTACGGGTCGGAACCGGAGTGGCCTTTAATTTACGTTGTGATACCACTCGTAACGACCTTGACCTGAGAGTCCAGGGGTTAACCAACTGGTTAAGCTAAAACCAATTGGAATTCACCAACCCGTCATTTAACCGTTGCTTTTAACCCGCCAATCTGCACAAAAAAATAGGAAAAGAAGGAAAAGAGAGGGATGAGTGACTTTTCAAACAAGCCACCCATTAAGGACGAATGCGACTCCGCCTCGACCGATACCTGCTTAACCTTGAAATTCTAGACCTAAACCCAAACCCCAAGAAAAGCACCTACCGTGCCAGTCAAGCAACTAACAAATTGAAAACCTTTTTAGAAACCAACCCTAATCTACTAAGGCATTGTTTTCGCAATCCTTTCTCAAACTATCTTCCATAACCATACATTTAGCAACCAACATATCAACCCATGCTCTAACTCACGTGGAACTTGCAACCCACACAACGAACATGCCGACCTGGCACGGTCACATAGGTAAGTTTCCACCCACTGCCCGTCACACCCCCATAACCCTTACTTCATCCCAGATCAGATACCGCACACGACTCGCCAGCCATTTCGACCTTCCACAATCCAGGAACCAAGATTACTCATAAGGCCTTTTTGCCTCCCTTGCCATGACATCTTGTCTGATAGGCCCATGCGGTTCTATCTACCTCCTCTAGCCACACCCTCTCGTCTTGGCAGGGCCTTAACCCCAGGCGGGGTGCATAGCACCAATTAACTGGTTGGGCGACCATTCAAACCCAGAACCATATCACCATATTAATCTACTACTAAGACACTCTTGCGTAATCCTCAAGTAATATCGGTTTAACCTAATTATTCCATTAATTAACTTAGGTGTTCACAATAGGTTATATTCTAGGCTCGACTTAGAAACCTAACAAAAATCGCTCTTAGGCATATAAGACCTTACATCATAGCAATACATAATACATATTTTATATTTGTTCTGAGACATATACCTGGACATCGACCGATTTAACCCTATACTAACTGAACTAAACGACTACCGAGGTCAGCAGAGATCGAGAACTTCCTCATCTTGGCTAGATGGATGAACTCCTGGCTTGGTTGACTGATGATCCACCTTATGAGCTTTTACCCTGTGAAGATCCTCCGTCATCCTTTTAACCCCAAGTTGATCCTCAATCATCCTTGCCTCAAGACGATCCGCCATCGAAAAAGGAATCTGAACCAGGAAACCTGTGTTAGACTTTTACACGAGAACCTACCAAAAGTGAAAACTTTCCATTTTTAAAGACCTGCCCTAAATGGAAATTTTTCGGAAAATGAAACCTGCCTGAAAAAAACTTTCCTCAAATGGAAAATTTCCAAATATGAAGACCTATCATATATGGAAACTTCTCAAAAATGAAACTTGAGACCACGACAAATAGGTAATTTCACTTAGCGGGAAAGAAAACGTTCTCAGGAACGTATCAGGTCTTCTACAACTCTCTGGAACTTTGAACTCGGAGTTCCTCAGCTTCTTTCTGACGCGGATAGCTTCGCTACATCATCTCCAGGGACACGCTTCTCCCTTCATATGAACCCGAATCTGGTTTTTCTTATACCAGTGGATTCATATGAGTCCCTACATCAAATCTACAAAAAATCAGCTCCATAAACCACCTCTAAGCTAACTAAACACATTTTTCGCTCAAACAACATATATCTGGAAAACTGGAAGATTCATAGACACTTGAAAACAAGGCAATAAAAACAAAACAGACTGTTATCCTCTCGATCAGAACGGTCAGATCCAAGCCCTAGGCCTCCACTAGCCGTAGCTTCGATTTCACATAGAGCTTACACTATTTGACCTCAGAAAATTCCTCTACGCACAGACTGGTCTGACTCACGATTTTTGCCAATAACCCTCAGTAAAATGATTATAAATCTTACAACACTACACGAAATCACCATTCGTAAACTGGAGAATGAATATTGAAGAGTTTTTTACTTTCTGTAACAATTTGATATTGATCCTTGTCGATTTGGTTGGTCTTTCCTTCTTGATACCACAACATTTTGAAACTTTCTCTAGAGAGCGGCAATGCATTCTCATTCTTCTTTTCTTCTTTCTCTTCTGATTCAAAAACTCTATGTCTCTTTCTTTCTGACTCTTCGTCGACGACTGGGAAAAGAAAAGGGGAGAAATTGATTTAAGTTTTAGGTTTAAGAGAGTTTAAATAGAGAAGGGTTTTGGTTTGGTTAAGGGAAATTGTTTTAGGATACTAATCTGGAAATTCTGAAATTGAACCGAGATGTCGGAAACCAAGTATGACAGATTGATCTAGTAATATATGTCATCGAAGTACACTTATCTTTTCGGTCACTAGTCATGATAGAACTTCACAGTTAAGCATGCTTATACTGGAGTAATACTAGGATAAGTGACCTTCCGAGAAGTTATTCACGGAATCATCGAGTGAGGACAAAGCACGGGGAAAGATCGTGTGGTGATTGCAGAGACAATAAATTGACTCTTTAATGTCTCTCCCTGATGTGTCAGTATTTTAGTAGTTTTTTAGTACGGTTTTCATTCGAGATCTATGGTTTTTAGTATGTATTCAAATTGTTTTGG
Source organism: Anastatica hierochuntica (assembly GCA_900406275.1). Lineage (NCBI taxonomy): Eukaryota > Viridiplantae > Streptophyta > Magnoliopsida > Brassicales > Brassicaceae > Anastatica > Anastatica hierochuntica. The sequence continues at coordinate 25,346 of OVAN01004432.1, forward strand.
CGCGGTTCTGTGTTTTTGTTGTTTTTACAAGATCCGAGCTTGAATGTGCAAAAAGGAAGCATTTTGGATGGATTTCAAGCCTCGAAGGAAGTGTTCGTGCAAAGCTGGATAATACCCAGAATTTTGGACACAGATCGACCGATCCTACACAAGGATCGATCAATCCCTTTCCCGATCTGCGGACCGATTTTACGAAGAACCAGACCGAACTTATTTCAAACCGGATTTCACCTAAAAGACCTAGACTCGAGTTTTTCCTTTCATTATGCACTTTTAGGCAGTTTAGAGAGTTTTAGAGAGCTTGAGAGAGATTGTATCCTAGGGAGAAGAAGCATCTTAATTCTTCGATTGAGAAGCTTTGCGAACCCTCTTTTTACTCTTGTTTTTGATTAATACAATGATGTCTCTCTATGATTTGATTTATGTTGATTCTCTGAGCATGAGTGAGTAGTTTAATCATTGGGTTTAAGGTTCTCAAAAGGGGATTCATGATTTTTTGATATAAAATCGCATGATTAGGGATATTATCTAATGGATCTTCATCTATGGTTAATCG
>OVAN01004433.1:0-25897 GCA_900406275.1 Anastatica hierochuntica
TGATAATTCAAAGATGGTGATCAAATTTGTATATTTTTATTTCATCTTAAAGTTTAATAATTCAAAGATGGTGTGGAAATTTGTATATTTTTATTTTATTGTAATCTAATTCCTACAATTATTAAAATGTGATAATTTAGACTTATATATTATATGATAACCTAATAAAACCAAAAAAATTAAATTGTGAAAATATACATAACAATTTCCGAATTATAATGCAAATTTTTTTACTTAGAAAATATATATTGTTTATGTAAATTTTAAATACCTATTTAATTGTATAATTTAAATTTATATTATATGATAATCTCGAAATTTACATATAAATAGAATAATCTAATATTTGGCAATATAGTTAAGAATTGGTGATTTAAGAAGGATGTTTGGCAAGTAAGTTTAAGTAGTTCATGGTTTTTTTGTCTTCTTAGATATGGATTAAATAAATCAAAATTAAATTAAAAATCCAAATTTTTGAACCAATCAAATTATAAGGTTATTGTTGAAAGCTCTTTTATGAGTGACACATAAGCAAAATTCACTTAAGTGTACTTTGGTTTAATATAAAAGAGGATAATTCCCTAGCCTCCAACTTTGTCTTCTCTTCATCTTCGATATAGAGACCAATTGGTGGCTATTTAAACACCGTAACCGGTCCCTTTAGTGTTTTTTCTTTGTTTTTGTTTTTATATTTCGAAATCTGTGGATTTTGGTGTTATCGATATAATTTTTTTTCGCCGGACCAGAAAATCAACGAGTGATGCCGGATTAGAAGATTGATGGTGTTACCAGATTAGAATATCGACGGAGTGCTACCAAATTGGAAGGTCGATGGTTTGAATAAGTTGTTAGAGCCACATCAACAACTTACACCCGCTTTTCATGCTGACCTTCTATTTTAGATTCTATCCTTTCAGGATTTTATTTTTTCAGGATTCTACAAAATGATTTGCAAGAGGAAAAGAAGACTCATTATTATCGGATTAGTCATGCTTTTGGAGACGAGCTTCCTTTACGATCAATTTGTGTTTTACTCAAGTCGCTAATGTGGATAAAAAGAGAGCAAACAATGTGAAGTAAAACTAACTTTGGACAAAACAATCATTCATGCATCATGGAGAAAATCATCCAAGAGTAGGATCGGTAAGATCATTGTTATCCATCATGTTTATTTTTCTCTTCTTTTTCGTTATGTAATTTATAGATATATCTTCAATTCAATATTAACAAAATCTCGGCATTTAAAAGAAAATGAAGGGTGAATTAGTATCATGACCAAAAAGTATATATGGTGTGGTAACACCACCTTTTTATTAATTGTAAACTAGATATTTTTGGCCAGTAATATCCACACTCTCTCTCTCTCTCGTTGGCAAGTGAGATAGAAAGTTTTACTTTTAACCTCGTATAGTTTGTTTATAGGGAAAAATGTCAAAAAATCACCAACATTCAAATTTTGGCCAAAAAAATCCTCAACTTTCACTTAAACCATTTTAATCTTCAACTTCTAAAATTTGGCCATTTAAATCCCAAACTTTCGTTGACCAGACCAAAAAGGACCCAACAAAAGTCAACCGTTAAATCAGATTTAACTTCCGTTAAATATGAAATGACGTCGTTTTGATAATTCCCAAAATGACGTCGTTTTACGTTAAATCGAAAATAAAAAAAAACGCTACTTAACCGAGACTCGAACTCCCTACCTCACACCTCAATATATCTAGTTGGTTTTTCATTTCTATAAATTAGTTTAATAATTTAATAAATTAGTTAGTTTAATAAATTAATTTCATAATTAAATAAATTAGTTTGTATTCAATAAATTAATTTAATAAATAAATAAATAATATGGTTTTGAAATTCAGTTATTTAAATTAATTTGTTTATATTATATTTATATTATATTACCTTTATTTCTTTTTCCTTGACTTGCTGCTTTTAAAACATGTAAAAATTTAATTTCTCATATCCACAAAAAGGTAGAATTTTTTTCAATTCAAACATAATTTAATTTTTTCATATGGATATATAATTGTTAAATAGTATCAAATACAATTCAAATTTTTCAAAAAGTCGCACTATTCAAGTCGAGTAGTACTATCTCTACAAATATATAAAATCTTCATATAATAAAAACCCAACAACAAGGAAACTGATATAAATCACTATATAAGTACTCAATATTAAAAATACAAGTAATAACAAAATTTTATTTTGTCAATAAAAGCTTTAAACAATAAAAAAGACTTGGTAATCCAAATCGGAGGTATAGAGTTTACATAGTCCAAAATAGATAACCTCAACCTTGCATTACGTACTAGCTCATCGACCTTCTCGTTCAGTGATCGATGTAAATACTTGAAATCCATCGAAGTAAAAAAGAGATGTTCGCTTCTGAATCTCCGCTAGTTCTCTGGGTTCGTCACCATCAGCAGAAGCTTGTAAAATCTATTTGGAACGTACTATCTTTTCCGGCAACATATACAACCGCTTCATTTCTCATATGAGAGCTTTTAGAACTGCATGTAAAGGAGATTGGCTTCGACGCTGTCTCTTTGCTCCCATCATTGATCACGTATCCTGTCATGGAATTACAAGAGAACCACCCAAGACTCGTTAATGAGACATCAACACTTCCAGTTCCGTCAATCTGACACATAACACCTGGGGTTGTTGGAGTAGAAGATATTGGTGGCAGACTAGGAACGGTATCCACCACATTGACCTCCCTCCAATCTCTCACCTCATTTTGAGCGTTTTTTAGCATATCCGGAGCTTGTCTCTCTTTGCCATTATATAGCTTACCATTTTTTTCTTTCCAAATAAACCACAAAATCTATGGGAAAACATTCCCTTTGACATCCTCAGCCTCTATTTCTAGAATCCTCTAGTATAGAAAGTCCATATTTGACTAAATCGAAGTACAAATGAAAAACCCTAGAAACCGACGAAATATCATTGAGAGCCCAAGTCTGCATCGCAGGGGGGCACTCAAATAGTGGATGGTTAATTATTTCAGTTGCATATCCACATTGTGAAAAACTTATCTCACATCTAATACTCCTTGAACGTAACCTCGAATTCATCGTCAGACTTCCTGATGCTGCCTGCCACATAAAATGTTTTAGCTCTGCTGAACTGAACTGAACCATGTCGGAAAAAGAGCCGGATTAAAACCGGAATATAACGCAGAACATAACGGAAACTGAACTGAACCATGTCGGAGATAACTATTATCACCGAAAAAAGGAGACGGGCCGGCTATCACAGTTGGCCGGAGGGATCTGGAAATCATATTAGAACTTCAGAAGAAAATGAAGAAGAGAGAGAAGCGAGAAAAATATCTTCTGTGTTTGATCAGTTTATGTAAACAATTAGTACTTATACATGATACTTCAACAAAAATTATTATAGGTACTACCTTTATTATAGATGTTTATGGTGTTTGTATTATACATGGATTTTTGGTGCAGTAGCCTCTGTGGGAAGAAGAATTTGTTAATATCACAATTTTATGTTCGAAATTAAGATTTGATTTTCTTTTTAATATTTCTACCCTTACCACCAGTAGTGTTATGCTTTGACTATTTCTACGTAGCAGATGGATCAATTCCCATAGTTTACAGAAATGATGATTTTTTTAACATCAACTCTTAAACAACTAGTTGGTTTCATGAAGTAAGGATATATTTTGTATTGACATCGCATATATTTTAAATAGTGATGGGTGTGAGTGTCGTATTCACCTCACACATGTAATGATAATTAATTGGAAAGGGAAAATTCTTCATGGTCGTGAATAGAAGTAAAAATGTGTATTGTTGCTATTGAGATTACAGAAGGTTCTTTGCGAGAGCGGATGAGAAAATCTACAATGGTGACCTCTCTTCTTTATTTTCACCCGCTCGCGTTACAATATCAGTTATATATAATGTCATTTAAATATATTTAATGCATATCACGACGAGAACTGAGCTGAGGATCATGCCTCCAACATCACCAGAAACTTCCTCATGGCGTGGATCAGGGTTGAAAATCCAACAATAGACCACAAAGGACAAATTCAATATCTTATTATATAAAATTGAATGCATCTGACGTGAACGCAACGACCTAGGTTAGATTATTATGTCAACAAAAAGAGGAAGAAAGACGAGCAGACACCATCTCAATTGGAGCTACAAGAATACCTTCTTCCTTTTTTAGAGAACTTTACTATATTTAAATTGTAAGTGGAAATTTTAAGACTTACATATTACATATTTATTGTACTTTCACCTCTAAAGAGCTTTGTAATTTTTTTTTAGTCGACCAAATTTTATTAGGTGGATCATACAATCAGATATAGGTTTAGTTCCAAAACAAAAGAATACAAAAACATTTAGTCTATTTTTTGGTTCATTACATCTTTAAGCAGAAATTAAAAAATGTCTTGGTGTGGAAGAATACACGCAAACACCACAACATTTTTCTACGTGTTTTAATCTTCTTTCTTCTGAACACACACGTGGCACTCCCCAAGACATCATTGCGAGCTTTTCTCCCTATAGTGGTTGAGATCCATTCCGCCTTCACATTCATAGTTGTTTGCTCTGAATCTTCAACGAGGATAAAACTCTTACTAATAACCACTGCAACATCGACTACTTCTTCACTCCCCCTTCTTTCTTCCTTGTTCCCAACATAAAAAGCTAGAAGTTTTTTTTATCATGGATACTTGTGATCTAATCTCATATCAACAAGGATCTTACTCCAATTCGATTTTAATGAAGTTCGGATTTTAACTGTGAAGCACGATTTAAGAGCAAGTCATTGACAAGGAAAAATCAAAACAAACAAAGAAAAAGCAGCAATAAGAACCGATGAAGAAGAAGAAACCTAGATAATCTTAAAAAAACATAAGCAATCTGACAATAAATCGGATATTGTCGGAGAAACAAAACTGAAATGCGGTAACTACAATTGAACTAAGTTGAAAATCCATATTTACATCAAAAAACCGACCGACAATCGTTGGTCGAAGGAAATAATAACTTAGATCGAAAAAATTCAGAAGAAAAAGAAGAGACGAGAGAAAAAAGAGAAATCTATAGCTGCCAAGCTTAAACAAATTTTTAGTAAATTGTTATTGTTGTTTTATACATAGGTAAATTAAAAAAAAACACACTCAAAATGTAAGTTAAGTTTGTTAATAAGAAATTTTTAACCTTTTATTTACACTAAAAATTACGAATGAAAAACACTATTACTGCAATTATTTGATGGAAAAAACATCTCTTAGATATAATATATCAAAAAGTATTAAGGGCTTGCCTGTAAACCATATCACATTTGATGAAAAAACCTTTTCAATTATGAATAACAAGAAAACAATGAATTAAAGCACGTTTTCTTTTTCCTTAGTTTTTCATTCATGTAGCGGATGAGTAGGAAATGAATGTAACCTTCACTATAACATTTTTAATAGTTTATGTTCATGTTTTCCGTTATCTATACAAATAAATTTAATATACACATTATATCACGCGTAGTTGGTCGATCCGGACACCAACTATCATTACCGTGATTTTATATGCATTAATTTTAGACGTACGCTAAATCCTATACGAACTATGATAAAATTTGAATTATATAAAGAAACTATCAGTAAACGGTAAAAACCTGCATTGATCCGATTTCCGTTAGTTGACAGTAACAGAATGTTGGATTGACTATCACGTCGGTTTTTGATTTGCGTTTCTCCATATCCAATATATAATATTCTGATGATTAAGTTAATGAATGTTACGGTTAAGATGCTTTTATCTAGTTGCTCCTCAACTCATAAACCTTGGTTCTAATCACTCACAATGAGGTTTTGAATATTTTAAAAATATTTAAAATCACATGCAATGATAGAATCAAACCATAGTCCCTTATGTAGGAGGGAAGGGCCACCAGAAAACTAACACTTTGTACAAAATTTGCTGCATAACACTATATAATCTCCAGGTAAGGCTGGGCATAAAATCTAAAATCAAGTTTGGTTCGAGTAGAACTAATAATCTGAACAACTACAAAGTATATATTTGGTTCGAGTTTCGGACATCCGAAAATATAATCCAAAAATCAAACATTTGTATGTATATATATTATATGTAGATATGTATTTCCTATGTGTATATATTTGTATATAACTATGTATATACACATGCATGATAACTCTAATTTGTTGGAATTTTAGATTTTCGGTTTTTTCAAATTTTTCGGTTTATCATTTTTTTTTGAAAATCGTACCAAACCCGTATGGATCGAACCCGAACCAATCCAAAATTCGTCCGAGTCCAATTCAGTTCATATACATCCCTACTCGAAGTTCTAAAAAGTTGATCCGTCTCGAGAATTTATGGAATTAGAGATTTTTTTGATATATATTGTTGATGAGATCAAATTTAACAAAATTTTGCGGTGGTGTAGTGTGTCCTCCTTCCTGTTTAGAATCTCGACCTAAAGGACCCATGTTTGATTATGTCTTTGTGATTGATTTTAAACCATTTTAAAAAAATTTAAAACTTACCGTGGGTGACCCGAACCAAGATTTATAACCTAGATGAGCAACTAAATCAAGACATTTTAACAATAAACTAAATGCAACATTCAGTGATTAGAATAATATATATTTGATTTGAAAGAACGCAATCCAAGAAACCAATGTGACAGCCAACTCAACATTCTATTACGGTCAACAAACGAAAATTGGATCAATGCAGGTTTTCATCGTTTTTAATAGCTTATGTAGGTAATTTATATTTTATCATAATTCTTGTTGGATTAAGCATATCTTTAAATTTCATGTCTATAAAATCACGGTAAAGATATTTGGTGCCGGAATCGACCAACTACTCCATTATATCAATAGCAAAATTACGAAAATATAAATTAACAAAAAATAAATATTGTGGACGGTGCTGATCATAGGGATTCAGTAATATAAAACTAATTTGCTATTCATTTATTCTATACAATGAAATGAAATAATATTAATAATTTAAGTTATAACCTCAAACTAAAAAAAATATAGTACTTTCGTTTTGTTAAGATAGATGTTTTAAGAAAATAAATTTTTACAAATCTAGAATTTTTAAGTTCTATATGCATCTTTTATTAATAAATAATATTAAATTGTTAAACTGCAATTTTTTTTTTGAATTTATTGGTTTAAAATTATTGAAAATTTCTTTTGCAGAAAAAATATATTTATTGTTATACTTTAATTACTTTTTAATATGTGTGAAAAAATCTATTTTTATGAAATGGACGACTATATTTTACAAATAAATTTGCATGTCACCTAATTATGTATAAAACACTCTAAAAATTACAACTAAATGAAGTAGGAATTCAACTTCTTATAGAAAATACTTTTGTGCTTAAAGAAAAAACATTTCTTCACTCTCTACTAACCAAAAATTTATTTTAGTTGCTTTTGTGAAGAATCATATTAGAATCCTTTGTTTTACATAACTAGACAAGTTCCTGTGTGATACACGGAAAATTAAATATAAAATTATGATTAAAAATTTAGGTTTTAAATTTGAAATCCACTATAACCCTTAAATTTAAAAGGTAGATCAAAACCATTTTTAGTTATTCAAAATTATGAACTACAATTAATATCATCCAAATTAATTTAAGATTTTTAATATCACGTGAAACAACGTTATTAATGAAATATTATAATTTATCATATTAGAACAATTAATTTTGAATATTTTAATAGAAATATATATTTAGTATTCAATTTTTAATGTTTAATGAAAATAAAAAAATGAGTAATTTATGTAAAATGGAAATTTTGCTTACACGAGATTGAAAATTTAAAATATTTGGCATATATCAATAATCTGATCAATTAGTGACACGTGTAGGAACCTCGTGAGTTATAATTTGACGACGTATCAAGTTCACATCGAACACGTTCCGTTTTATATAATAAGATATTTTGAGATCATGTTCTTAAAATCATAAGGCAAATATGAAAAGGAGAAAAAGTATTGGACTCTATACTACGATAAAACAACAGCCAGGACCAAATACTTTTTGTTTTTTTTAGTGAATTTGTGATATAATATAAAAATTATTATTGAAGTAAGTATTTATAGGTCTTTTGAACAAAAAAATTATTAATAAAATAATATAGATATATTGCATTGTTAACCTTACTTTATGACATACCAAAAGTATTAAAAAAAATAGCGAGGCTAATTTTGGGGGGGAAAGCATGGTTAGATTATCAAATATGGTTTTTTTCTTTGGTCATAAGATTTAATTTCTCTTGTTTTTAAATCTTTATTTTTTATTTTTGGGTTTTTTTGTGCTTTATAACACAGTGATAAATAGTTCATTCTCTAAAAGCAAATATAGAGTTCTAATCCTAGTTATTAAATAATTACTAGTCCATTTGTTCCTTTTTTATTTTCGATTATTAAACAAGATGGAAAAGTAGTGGAATTAACTAAACTAAATATATATCCGTCCTCATGCACATGATAGTTTTATGTAAAAATATGTTTAGTTTCTTTTAGTGGTGCACAAAATCTAACTCATATATTTTAGAAAAATTATTAGTTCTAAATAGTTTAAGTAAAATATTATATAACTTAAATTCTCTATTATAGTTTTTCTAATCATATATAGAATCATTTTGCCCTAATTTATTACAAATTTATAACTTGTTATGGTAAACTGAATTCAAAAGTACGAGAACACTACATTTCATATCCATTTTCATATACCACAATATCTCATTTGAATATTCTAAAGTAAAAAATTATATCATTAGTACAGTAAAACTTCTATAAATTAGTGTTTTATAAATTAATAATTTATGTCGATCTCAAATTGTGTCTATGTAAAATTTGACAATTTTCGATAAGATAATAAGATAAAAAAAATTTAAAACTCGTTTGTAAAAATATTGTTTCAATAGTACTATAAATTAATAAGTATATAAATTTATGCATATATAATTAAGATGATATGCAAATGTGTGAATCTAGTTATAGCATATATATCATAGTTTCTAGTTTTTAAAATTGTATTATATATCAATATCTAATTTTACTTATTGCATAAAAATTTTACAAATGTTTTCAATTTACATTTCTAATTTTTTAAGACTCTTACATATAGTGATGAATTTTATGCATAATTCAGGATAGATGTACAACAATATATTCTCAATTAATAACAAAAAGTGATATTTCAAGTTTAACAATTGTTTCTATTATGATAGTTGAAAGTATTTGATCATGATTTTAAAATGGGAAAATTGACAAATATAACCTAAAACAAAATTTTAAAAATAAAAGTAACCAAAAACATATTTTTTAGACAAAACTAACTTTTGGGGATAGGGAAATTACATTCAAGGCCCTTGTGATCAAACAAAAATAGAAGGGACAATTACCCTTATACCCTCTAGAAGTCTGAAACGGAGTTAGTAGACTTCATTTGCAGACTTCTAAAGAAGTCTGCATATGTAATTAAACCTTTTTAAATTTAAAAATTTGAAAAAAATAATTTGAGCAAAAATGTTTATCCATACATTAAATCTTACAAATTAGAAGGTATATAAATTAAAATTTCATAAAATTAATTTAATTTAAAGCAACTAATATTAATTAGGTTAGAAACAACACAAACATCCGATGCAGACTTCCAAAGAAGTCTATATCAGTAATTAAACCTTGTTTTTAAATTAAAAAATTTGAAAAAATTAATTTGAGTAAAAATGTATATCATTAAATTAAATCTTATCAATTAAGGGGTATATAAATTAAAATTTCATAAAATTAAGTCAAATTAAAGCAACTAATATCAATTAGGTTAGAAACAACACAATTTGCATCTGTAATTAAACATTGTTTTAAAATTAAAAAAATTAGAAAAAAATTTTGAGTAAAAATATATATCCATAAATTAAATCTTATCAATTACAAGGAATATAAATTAAAATTTCATAAAATTAAGTCAATTTAAAGCAACTAAGATCAATTAGGTTAGAGTTTAGGGTTTAGGGTTTACGGTTTAGGGTTTGTAGAAACAAATGTGCACGGTTTGTTGTTGAAAGCTTTGGTATAAACTTTAAGAGTTGACTTTAGAACTCAAAATTTGTTTGTTATAAATGTTAAATTAGTACAAACAAGTTTAATTACGAATATTACAAACATTACAAAGTAATTTTGTTAAGGATTCGACTAAAAATTATAAATTGTGGTGTTTTCGTTTTAGATGACTTCACAAAGAAGTCTACTTAGTAGACTTCTTTTGAAATATGCAGTTAAAAATTTCATTTTTCCGCTCAAAATTTTGGGGAAAGTTATTTTTCCGTCGAATTTCCCGCTTAAAATTTATTTTCCCGTTCGATGTCAGACTTCAGTTGAAGTCTACTTAGCTTTCCGATGCAAACTTCTAAAGAAGTCTAAATTTGTAATTAAACCTTGTTTTTAAATTAAAAAATTTGAGAAAAATAATGTAAGTAAAAATGTTTATCCATAAATTAAATCTTATCAATTACAAGGTATATAAATTAAAATTTCATAAAAATAANNAAAGTCTGTTAAGTAGACTTCTGGAGAAGTCTGAAGATCAATTTTCCCGCCTAAATATTGGTGAAATTTATTTTTCCTCCAAAACAAAATTAATTTCCGCCCAAAATCAAGATTCCCGCTCGTAAGTAGACTTTTCTAGAATTCTACTTACGTTTTAAAAAAATCCTATTTGAATACATATATAAGTAATTTTTTAGGGTTTTAACTTATTAAAACAAAAACATGTTTTAAACTTTTTTCTCTTCATCCTCATCCAACCCTCCTCCTCCTCCTCCTCTTCATCCTCCTCCACCGCCACCGCCGCCGCCGCCGCCACTTCTGCCACCGCCGCCGCCACCGTGAGCTCTTCCTTCATCCTTTTATCATTTTTCATCTATCTCTTACTCATTTCTATATTATTGGTTGATTACTCATGCATTAATTTATTTCTCACATATTTTATCTTTGATTTTTTTCATTCATTTATAGTTTTGGAAATTTCCTACAAAGTAAGTTGTTTTTCATCTTCATTTACAAAATATACATAATGGAAGTTGTTTTAATGTTTGATGTGTCTTGGTCTTTGTTTTGTGAAACATAATGGGAAGATTTTCAAGAATAATTTGTTATTTTTTGACAGGGGTTGGCGATGAGAAGGAATGAAAGATAAAAGAATGTTCATGAGTCTTTGTCTTCCTTAGTACTAATTAAGTGACCAATTTATGTAATATAGATCATAGATTATGTTTTATTCTCCTAATTTCAAGACTTAGATTTAGTGCATTATAATCATGTGATTTTTTGTGAGGGGAAACCTATGTGTATTGCTTGGACCAGAATATGTTTTCGTAAATTTTCTCATGGAAGTACATATCACGTCTACAGACTGAAAACGAAGTCTGCATATAGACTGCCAAAGAAGTCTGTACGTAGACTACAAAAGAAATTTGCACATAGACCACAAAAGAAGTCTGCTATCAGAAGTGAAATGAATCTTACATTACATAATTTCAACATTACAAACCGGAAATTTTAAATCAAATTGAACCGAATTGTATTAAACTAGACCAAAATTGAAAAATTTGTTTGTAAGTGCCTTAAACCGGACCAATTTTATTAAATGGAATTAAGTATCCCGCATATAAGTATTCCTTCGCATAGGACGAATATACAAGTGAACACACATGAACACGGAATAAAGTGGTGTAGTCATTTGTCTATCACTTGTAATATATATAGGAGGAGTATCTAGAGTCATTTGTTGTAACATTGAATCCGTTAGAGAGTATGATAGTTCAACCGAGTTCAGCTTGTCCAGCTTGTAATCTTCTTGTGCCATTTCGACAAGTTCACCATGTGTACAACCATCACTCAAAAAGAACATTCACCCTCCTTTGCGAGTATCCACAACAAAACTCCATGAATTTTCATTCATCACCCATGCACCATAAATAACCGGCAAATTCACCATTCTCTGCAAGAAATAAACATTTAGACGTATTAGAGATCAATATCCAAAAAAGTTATTATACAAAAGTTATAAACACATTTTCAAATGGAAAGTAGACTTCTTTTGAAGTCTACTCCAAAAACACGTCGTAGACTTCTTTTGAAGTCTACAAGTAAACTTCTTTTAAAGTCTACTCCAAAAACACATCGTAGACTTCTTTTGAAGTCTACAAGTATACTTCGTTTATGTTAGTTATGTAATTCCGATTTATTTTGAATAGACTTCAGGTGAAGTCTACTCAAAAAAAGGTTAGTTTTGTAGTTGACCAAAATATTGACTTTTCGAGTAGACTTCTTTAGAAGTCTACTTAGGTTACTTTTGTAGTTGACCAAAATCACAAAATCTTGACTTTTTTTAGCAGACTTCTCCGAGAAGTCTACTATGTGAGTAGACTTCTTTTGTAGTCTACTCATTTTTCGCAGGTTAGTTCTGTATTTGACCAAAACATTGACTTTTGGAGTAGACTTCTATAGAAGTCTGTCTAACAGTAGTAGAGATCTATAGAAGCGTGTAACAGTAGTAGACTTCTAAAGAAGTCTGCTTTGGAGAAGTCTGAAAGGTAGGTTGACTTCCTCAGGATCACAAACTTCTTTTGTAGTCTACTACTTCTTTTGAAGTCTACTCACTATTCAAAATATACGCAGACTTCTTTAAAAGTCTGCTCCAAGAAGTCAATATTTTGTGATTTTGGTCAAATACAAAACTAACCCGCGCAGACTTCTTTTGAAGTCTGCTCTTGCAAGTCAAACTTTGGTCAACTACAAAACTAACTTCACTTTTATGCAGACTTCACCTGAAGTCTACTCTAAAAAGTCAAATATTTTGGTCAACTACAAAACTAACCTGCCTTCTCAGAGTAGACTTCTTTTGAAGTCTGCCATCATTTTTTTGTTTTCAAAGAAATGAGTAGACTTCCTGAGAAGTATACTCAAATAGTTTTCTAATACAAAACTAACCTTTGCGTTGACTAGTAGACTTCCACAGAAGTCTACTAGGGTTGTAGACTTCACTACAAATCTGCTGAACGCAGATCTGAAATTTAAGATAATGAAATTTGGGAGTTTACCTTGATTTGATTTTCGTTGCCTCTTAGTTACTCTAATTGCCCAGAATCGAAACCAAAGTGATTTGAGTTGTTATGTGTTCTAGAATCGACGAAATGGTTGAGAACAAAATGGAGGTTTTGAAAAATCTAATTTTTTAGAGATTTTTAGTTTGAAATGGAGAGAATATGAGAAAATATGAAGTTTTGATACTAATCTTGTTGTTTTAGAGCTCGAAAATTGCATTAAATGAAACATTCAAAGCTTCAATTTTGGTTGTTAATGGTGGTGGTTGGGAAGATGGAAGAAGATGGCATTATTGTAATTTTGTGAAGTTACTGAGGGTATTTTAATATTTTTCAATTTCGAGCAGACTTCAAGAAGGGGGAAGTCTGCTTAATGGCAATTTTGGTTAATATGAAGAAGGGGGAAAGGTAGAATTTGGTATTTTAAAAAAGGAGGAGAGAGAAAGTTAGTTTTGCAATTGACTCCAATATTTGAGTCATTTCTGCGAATACCTCTTTTAAAATTGTATAAGTTTTCACATATAGATTTAAATAAATTCTTAATATCATATTATTTGAAGAATTTTTTTGAAATATATGCTGAAAAATGAACTCTCTCTATTATGATAGTCGAAAGTATTTGATCATGATTTTAAAATTGTATATGTTTTCACATATAGATTTAAATAAATTCTTAATATCATATTATGTGAAGAAAGTTTTTGAAATATATGCTGAAAAATGAACTCTCTCTATAAATTAATATTTTTTAATTTATCGATTAATTAGTATCTCTATAAGTTAATAAATTTTCAAGGTTGCAAAACTATTAATTTATAAAGATTTTACTGTATATATGTGATATAACAAATATGACAAAGAAATAAACAAAGAATCTCATGAAACTTCTATAGTTTGGTATTCCAATTACTTTCAATTAGAGAGTTTGAAACTATCGTTAAATTAAACTTTAAAAACTATGATAAAAAATCGGTTTTGTCTTCGTCTTTTGCTGATCAGTTTTCACTTTTTAGTATATTTTAGTATAACGATACACTACTGACATAAACTTTAACCACTTTGGTACGTGGAAAAATATTAATTTTTATATTAGTTGAAAGGTTATATTTTTATATGAGTTGAAAATATTAAATTTTACATACAACACTAGAGTAAAGTTTTCATATCTTCTATTCTATAAAGGCAATTATGCAATTGTGCAATTGAGTTTAGAAAATTAGGTTTAACCACTTCATTCATAATTGCCTATCTTAGTGTCTCGAGATAAATACCATAGAAAACCGTAATGTCCTGAATTTTTGAATATGGTATCAATGGGATGGCCATATACAAAAGACTTGTTCAATTTGATTTTCGAAGGCACGAAAATTTTGGTGTTAGAAACGGAATTTTGGTGTTAGAAACGGAATTTTGCCACAGCTGAATAAAGATTCTGATAGTTGCGCAAGCAGAAGACCAATCTGATTTTGTCTTTCTGTTTTATGTTCCTTCTCATTGTATCAGTGAAGACCATTACATTGGTAATGTTATGTGAGACCCCGGTTTATAGAGTCATAGTAGTAGTATGTGAGGAGAGCTTATAAGGATTGATTTAGCTACCTATGTCACCAAAGTGCACTTATCTTTTCGGTCACACATCCTAAGAGAACTCCACAGTTAAGCGTGTTTGTGCTAGAGTAGCACTAGGATGGATGACCTTCCAGGAAGTCAGTTCCTGGAATCGTGCGAGTGAGAACAAAGCACGGGGAAAAATCGAGTGGTGATTGCAGGGAAAGTAAATCATGACTTTAAATCCTTCTCGAGGTAGCGCTCCCGACTGTCGGACATAGTGGGCCCGCGAGCCTAAAAAAAGGCAAAGGGGCACACAGGAGGGTCGGTCGGGGATGGGGGTGTTACAATTTAGTATCAGAGTCGAACTCAAATGAGTGTGGTGTAAGGAACTCATACCATTGGGGGTAATGATCCTGGTGCATAACGAGGACGTTGCGCTCTATAAGTCGGGGTGATTGTGAGACCCCGATTTATAGAGTCATAGTAGTAGTCTGTGAAGAGAGCTTATAAGGATTGATTTGACTACATATGTCATCAAAGTGCACTTATCTTTTCGGACACACATCCTGAGAGAATTCCTCAGTTAAGCGTCCTTGTGCTAGAGTAGCACTAGGATGGGTGACCTTCCGGGAAGTAAGTTCCTGGAATCGTGTGAGTGAGGACAAAACACGGGGAAAATCGTGGGATGATTGCAGGGACAATAAATCATGACTTTAAAGCCTCCTCGAGATAGCTCTCCCGACCGTCGGAAACGGTGGGCCCGCGGGCCTAAAAAAATGCAAAGGGGAACACGAGAGGGACGGTCGGGGTGTTACATGTTATTTCAATGGGTAGTAATTGAGCAGAACTAAAACTAGGAGGCAAAAGATAAGGGTAAAGAAAACTTAAAAGGACTTGAGTGAAATAAATGAGAAATAGTTTAAAGAAAGAGAAAAATGCCAAAAAAATCTCAAACTTTCAAATCGGAGCCAAAAAAACCTCTAACTTTCTATTAAGCCATTTTAACCTTCAAGTTTTCGAAATTGGCCGGTTTAATCCTTTAATTTTAACTTGATCATTTCTTACCTAAGAAAAGTCAAACGTTAAATAGGATTAAAAATGTTAATAGTCAGTTAAAGTGTTAACCGACATCGTTTCTTTAATTATAAACTTATTAAATCGCAAACCAAGGCTGGTTTAGTTTTATAAAGAGTCACACCTTAATTATAAACTTATTAAATCCCAAATCCGAAAAGAGAGAAACAAAAAAAATTAGGGTTTTCTGTGTGAGAATCGATGTGTGAACCTGATGGTACCATTCAAATTCTATCTCTTACTTTCTCTTAAAGTTAGGGTTTTTATTCTGGCCCGAATGATTCTGATTTACATGTGTCTCAGGATATTGGGGTAATTGGGTACTGGATTTAGCTAAAACCGATGGTAAGATTCTCTTATAAAGTTAGGATTTTTATTCTCCCCCGATGGAATTGTGATTACATGTCTTTCAGGATCTTGGATGAATTGTATCCAACCTGCTGTTTTGCTGTGGCAACCTGGTGGTCGTCGCTATGAGAGACCTTCTTACATGACTCGGACCGAGGAAGACCAGCCTCAGTACACACCTGAACAAGAGCATGCCTTGATGAACCAACAAGTCAATAACACTGACGTATGTTTACAGATTTTGTATTTTTTGGTTTTATGTTTTTATATTTATATTCATAATTTTGTGGAAAAGTTTGATTGTATTTGAAACTGTAGGGGTTTGATATCGATTTCTCATTGTTCCGCTGCGTTTTCAACTACCATCCTGCTGATCTCGATTCGCATAAGTTTGTTGACGAGCCAGAAACTACTCGGGATTAACTCAAGAAGCTCTCTCAGAAATCCCTTGATGCCTACAATCAACAAAATGTGACAACTTTGGCTAGTGCTTTCAAATTCCAATATATAGTATGAAATATATGATTTTTATGAATGTTCTTTGTTTGTTTCGTTCTTTGGCTTGAAAACAGGAGACAGAGTATGAGTTTGTCAATGTTGTTAAAGCCAATTATTACTGGGCTAGTTCGTATGTATTTCTCATAACATTTGAAGTTAAGGATCCTTATGATGACAAGATAAAGCTCTTTGAAGCAAGGATACGCGATGACGCTGCTGAAGAAAACTTGATTGAGTTCGACTTCTGCAGGCCAAAACCCAATCAAGGAGGTACGTACATACACAATGTATGAATCCACTGTAAAATTGTATATGCTTCTTTGAGCCGATGTTTGAGATTTTATAGTATATGGTTTGTTTTGATAGTGGATTATTTTGGTACCGTCAAGAATGATGTTAAAAAGGACGTTCAGAAAGATGCGAAGAAACAAAGGTAAAGAAAAAGAAAAGCATTTATCTATCTGCAAGTCTTTTATTTTGATGTTATATTCTTGTGTGGTTTTTATTTTTTATTTTTACAGATTGGAGTAGCTAAGAGCTACACAAGGATTAATCGTCATCTTTCTTGCAAAAGTATCTTCCGTCCTTGATAGATTCCATCCTATTTCAAACAAAAGAATAAATTAGCATAATTATGTTATAGAGAACACTTCAATGAAAAAGATTCTTTACTAATAACCCCCTTGAAGCGTTTAAATTCTTCATGAACATCTATACCAACAGCCACATGACATTGTTTGAGCAAGCGTATGAGTTCACTTTTACCTACTTCTTCTTTGATGATCAAATCTTCAACCTTAAACACACATACAAGCTGCCAAGAAAATAATATATAATTAGAACCAATGTTTTAAAAACCAGATCGGACCGGCAGGTGGACCGGAAAACGGTGGCAAGTCCCGTCTGAGTTTTTTTAAAATCCAAAATCTTAAATGACCCCGAACACCCGGCAAAAATCTGAAAACCGGCCGGGTTGAGTCAATTAAGCACCCAGTTTTGTTAAATTTTTTCATTGTTATAATATGATTTGAAGAAAAATAAATATCAAATTTTGATTCAGTATGATGATATGATAATTTATAATAAAAATAAATAAAGAGAATAGTTACAACTATGTGAAGAAAAAAAATAGTTATCCTTTAATCAAAAGAAAAGAATAGTTACAACCCTGTGATAAAAAAAGTAGTTACAATTCTTTACTGTTAGCAAACCCAAAATATAAGTAAAGAACAATTGATGCTTGGGAAATTAGGTCAAATAATACCTACTCTCTCATTATTTAGATTTTTAGGTAGAAAAAGTGTATATATGTGTAATGTGTAATATTACAATTTGCTTTCGCGACACACCCTCTCTCTTCCTTATAAATGTTCTTCTACAACACTCTCTCTCTCCATTCATTCATCTTCTCCCTCCTAGAAATTGATTTTAAATTATGCATTTTACTTATAATTATGTGGTGCCCGTGAATTCGCGGACGTAAGAAGAAGTGGATAAAATACGTGGGTCCAAAGAATCGAAGCGAATTCGATCCAAAAAATTGATATCGAAACTGATCCAAAATCGATAAAATATTCGTAAGAATGCAAAATTTTATTAAACGAAAAAAGAAAACCGATATCGGCACGAATCAAAATATTTCGAGTGCTCAGAAGTACCTAACAAAAATTATATATTTATATATAGTAGTTATTTTAGATTTAATATCCAAAATATCTAAAATACCCGAAAATAACCTGGATTATTTGAAAAAATTGGAATGTTGAGGTTTTTTTAATGTATATTTGGATTTTTTACATAATTTAAATAGTTATTAAACTTGCAAAGATATGAACCAATCTCGAATCGGAACGTATACATACCCGAATAGAGCTTAAACATCTAGCCACAAAAACTCGTAATCCGAATTAACCGGACCGAATTCAAACGGATATTTGAACGCTCATTCGAACGCGCACATTTAGGTAAAGGTATTAAATAAAATATTTAACTATAGTGTGATATTTTTTTATGTTTACTTATCATAGTAAAATATTTTTTATTTATAATAGTATTAATGTGATTTTATTTGTTATACATTTTCGATTGTATTAAATTAAAAATGAAAATGGTTTAGTTGCTTGGTTAACAATTACTCAGTAACGAAACTTTTTCTAGATGGAAAAAACTATTTTTAGGTCTCTCTATCAAATATACGAAATAATTTCTAAAATGTTGAAATGTAAAGATTTGATATTTTACTCAGTTTCTTCTCAAATTATTTTCTATTTCAATTGACTTGTAGATCAGTTCAAATATCAATTTTGTACATCAAAAATTTAATCCACAAACAATAAAAATCGATATAAACATGCGAAAAATTAAGATTTCTATAAAAATATCGATAATTTAATCTAGAGCTTGTAAGACTAAATTTCGTGTAAATATGTTGATATATAAGATTTCAAGTTGTATTTTTGTTTCTATGTAAGAATAAATTTGAGTTAATGTATACAAAAAAATTGTATACGATATATAATGATCTCGAAACAATCGATATAAATTAATCTATTTTTAGTTTTTTAATCTGAAAATTTTTATGAATTTTTAACAAAGAATGATTTTTTCATTAAATGTATATAATGTTAACTTTCTACAAAGTTTTTCATCATTGTAAATGGAAAATTCCATGATTATATTTATTTGTAATATTAAATATTTAATACTATATGATCTATAATTTTTAAAATTTGATATATGATGATTTTTATTTAAAATATTTTATAATTCGAGATACATAATTTACCCAACCAACTCAATTAAAATTAGTTTATAAATAGAATATAATTTAAAAAAATGTAATTAACATCATTCTCTTGAGAATTAATTCAAAAAATATGTTTATTTAAGACATGTCTAACATCAACTTTTAATAGATAATTTTTGATCAAACTACCAATGTAACGGATAAAAAAGACACCTTTATCGCTAAACATGTAGGGTTTTGACGTAAATTATCCAAACTACTAATTGCAACATGAAATAACTCAGTCATTTAATAAATACAAACTAATACATGTATGGATGTCTATCTTACTTTGCTAGTGTATACTTGAACAGCACATCTTGTTTAAAATTCCAAAAACAAAAAAACAATTTGGAAACTGAATTAGATTTCTAAATTCAAAACAGAATATAATCGAACATTTATCAATTGGACATTTTTTAAGATACTTAAAATCATTAACAATAGATTTCAATTAATAAATTTGTTAAATTAGTTTTGCAACAACTCATTCAATTAGAAAAAAACCAAAATAGATTTTTTAAAATTAATATGTTATTTACCTTATTGATTTAAATCAAATTTCAACTATTTAAAAAAATTTATATGTATGTAGAATCCATTTTTGTCTTAGCTCAGAATAGCTAAGTACGATATATAATAATTTCGTATCCATTGACCAATCTAATTTTCTTTTTTTTCTTTCACCAAGAAACATATTGTTAACAATGAAAAAGTTAAATATCATCAAAAAATTAAATATATGTACGAATACGATGAAAAATAAAACTATAAAAATCATCAAAAAATAACACGGTGATAAAAAAATATTTATATAAATGATATATACATAAATATAGTTCTTATGCATCCAATGAAAAAAAAATATTTAATGAGTAAAAACATTTCAAAATGTAAGCGCCGTAAAGAGACATAGCATTTAGATGATACTTAGTATCACCATCATTTGTCTGGTAATAATCATCGTCATAACTATCAAAATATTGTCGAAAAGATCAATGATGCATACAAAACTAATAATTATCAAATATAATCACATATCTCCCTCTTATTCCTCAACTTGATCACCATCTTCTTCTTCTTTTATCTTCAACCTTATATAAATATAACATCAAAATGATTTTTGACTGGTTTATATAAAAAGAAAAAAATCACATGGAACAATTAAAAAGCTTAGCGTATACTTACCTTCAAAATTTTCAAACGAATCTAATTCTTGCAAATCTTAAAAAGTTATCATATAAACTTTGAGTTTATGGTAGCATTGTTGTAAAATAAGCAAAAAACTAATAAAATGGTGTTGTTTTTGTATATAATCAAAAGTTTATTTAACAATTTTGTTATTATGCAAATTACACTCCTACTTGAAAAAAGAAAAATATTATATAATCAATATAAATAAAATTACAAAAGAAAATAATATAAATATATGAACAAAAACTAAATAATCCAAATAATGATTATTTTGTTTAATTTTAACCCAAGGTTTTTAACAAAATAGATAATACTATTATTTTATTGATGACTGAAATAACATTAGAAATTTTATAATTGTGAATATGTAAATTACAATAAACATAAAACGTAAGAGTTTAAATATAATTTAAAATATGTAAATTTCAAAAAATGTAAAACCTAAAAGTGTAATTATAATGTTTCTAATATCTCATCCAAAACAAATTAAGAATTTTTTGTAATTATCATATTATCATTCATATTATTAAATTGGTCATCATTACTTTTTTTATTTATATTATCACAAAAATTGCAAAAAAAATTATAACGTATATATTTTTATTGAATAATAATGTGTATATTTTAAAGCATATTTTAAATATATATTTTTGTTGCCACTCTTAAGTTAGCAAGGATAAAAAATGGTACAAATTAAATAATCTAATGTTTGGCAATTGAGTTAAAATTGTTGATTTAAGAAGAGTGTTTGGCAAGTGAATTAAAATGGTTCATGATTTATTTGTTTACTTTAAAGATGAATTAAATAAATTAAATTAAAATTCCAAATTTTTCGTCCAATCAAATTATAAGTTAATGTTGAAAGCTGACATATGAATAACAAGTAAACAAAAATCACTTAAGAGTACTTTGATTTAATATATAGGAGGATTTTACTCTATATATAATATTTTAAATGATTATTTATATTGATAGTTTCAATGAAAAGTTAAACCATAAAAAATTTTATTTCGATAAATGTATACATTAACTATATATAATATATTTTATTGTTTTAAATAAAAATTTTAGTTTTTTAAAATGTTATATTTTTTATTTTACTGTAAATCATTTTCTTTTCTTTTTTTGTTTTGTCAACCGCACAATAATCAGTTGTTATCCACCAAACTGGTTAGCCAGCTCGGGGAAACAGAGTCTAAAAAAATATAATCGCAATTACAAAGACGGGAGCCGCGAGCCAAACGATCTGCTCGTATATTCTCCGTACGCGGAACGCGAGTCAATGAGAAGTCCGGTAACTGGCCCCGAAGAAGCTGGTAATCCTGAAGTTGCGTATGGAAGGCTGGCCATTCATCCGGGTGGTGTATAGTGCTGGTAAGCTCCGTACAGTCGGTCTAGAAGATTGACAACTTATCCCCCTGCTTTGAAGTTCTGTCATTGCCCATAGCAGGGCTTCCAACTCTGAGTGTAGAGGTGAAAGACTTCTACGTTGGCATTTTGCCCCCATCAAGATTATCCTGTTTTCTGAATCTGAACAGATCCAACCAAGACCCGAAGTGGTATCTGACTGTTTCCATGACCCATCGACCCGACAAACTAGGCCATCTAAGATGGAAAAATCCCCTGAGGGTTGTTCCTCTACAAAGAGGGGCGAAACTTGTGCTTCTTTCCAAGCTTTAAAGTTGGTTTCGACATTCTTAAGGATCACATCCTTGTCCGTTTGTAACCCTTGAAAAAAATTTTCATTTCTTGCTTTCCATAATAACCATAACAACCATGGGTACAGATCACTGCGATCCCTATCACAATATCGCAAAGGGTTCCGCCAGAAGAGATAGTCCAGATTATTATAAATTGAGGTGGAAGGGAATGCCTCTAGATCAACCGGATTCTTACAAAAGGCCCAAATATGCGCGATTGAGGCGCATTAAAAAAATACATGATTAATTATCTCCTCTGCACCTCCACACCGTTGACAGAGTGTATCGCAACGTACACCCCTATGTAGTAATTCTGTAGTCACCTCCAAATTTCCTGTGAGAATTTGCCAAATGAGGTGTTGAAACTTCAGCGGAAATTCAATTGTCCATGTGAAAGCTTTCAAAGTGTCCAACCTGGGACCCCAACCGTTGTTATTAATACTCTTGATCGCTCCTAAGTTCAGGATTTTATAACCAGATCTGACTTTGTATTGGCCCGACTTAGTTAATGCCACACCAATCCGTCGTACGTTAAAGTACGACTTGGGTGGATACCCCGAATTAAGTCTACATCCTCTGGGTGGAAATTTTCCCTTAATAGAGGTAAGTGCCAATCCCGAGTCGATGGATCTATCAATTGATAAACTTGTAACCCAGGATGCCATACACTTCCCGGACCTCTCGCTGGACGCGGAACAATATCCGGAATCCATGGATCCTGCCAGACTGAGGTATTTATCCCAGAGCCTATGCGTATACGAATTCCTTGCCTAAGTAAAGCTTGAGTTGAAAAGATACTTTTCCAGCCAAAAGAAGGTGAATGAGGTTTCTTTGCATTTAAAGGATGAACATTCCGAAAGTACCGGCCGCGCAAAACTCGAGCAACCAAAGACCCAGAAAACTGGATTAGCCTCCATAACAGTTTAGCCAAAAAGGCCGTATTGAACTCCTACAAAGATTTGAAGCCTAAACCTCCATTCTCTTTGGGGATACATAATTTGTCCCATGCAACCCAATGGAGACCGCGGTTACATCCATCGGAACTCCACCAGAATTTAGCGATCGCACTGGTTAACTTTGTTGTTAACACCTTGGGAAGCTTAAAACATGACATGACATAATTGGGAAGCGTGAGAGCCACTGATTTAATCAGAATCTCTTTGTCCCCTTTTGAAAGGAATTTGGAAGACCAACCATTTACTCGATCACCTAACCGTTCTCGAACGTAATTAAGAATCTGAATCTTTGAGCCCCCCAAACTTCCAGGGATCCCTAAATAATTACCCATTCCTCCCACTTTCGAGATACCTAGCATAGATTTCAGCATTTCTTGTGTCTGGTTCGACACACTCTTTCCAAACATCACCGATGATTTCTCAAAATTTATGACTTGATCAGATGCAGTTCTGTAGTCCCTAAGGACATCCAAGACAGCCTTACACTGTGAACTCTCAGCCTTACAAAAGAAAAGGTTGTCGTCAGCAAATAGAAGATGTGATATAGACGGACTTTGCCGAGCTATTTGTATACCCGTTATAACCTTGTCTCACTCCTTCCGTTTTATATTAGCAATCAACACTTCCGTACAAATAATAAAAAGGTACGGCGATAAAGGATCTCCTTGTCGCAGTCCTCGCTGGGGGACAATGTGCCATGTTGGTCTCCCATTAAAAAGTACCTTATATGAATCTGATCGAACACACCACATCAACCAAGAAATCCACTGTTGTCCAAACCCGAGCTTCTGCAAGACTGCCTCCAGGAAGGGCCATTCAATTCGATCATAAGCTTTACTCATGTCTGTCTTAATGGCCAAAAATCCATGGCGACACCTCTGGTTTGTACGTAACCCATGAAACATTTCCTGAGCAATCAAAATATTATCCGTAATCAACCTTCCTGAGACAAATGCTGATTGTGTTTCAGAGATCACTCGCGGAAGAGCCTTTTTTAACCGTAGACACAAAACTTTTGAAATGATTTTATATGCCACGTTACATAAGCTAATAGGTCTAAGCTATGTCATTCTTTTAGGATGATTAGATTTCGGTATGAGACAAATATTTGTCTCATTCAACCGGGCGTCAAAGCTGCCAGTTCTAAAGAACTCCCGAACCAACCGGACAAGATCCTCCTTCATGATTCCCCAGTACCTTTGGAAAAATAGTGCTGTCATCCCATCGGGGCCAGGGGCCTTTTCTGGATGCATTGCAAAAAGTGCGTTCCGGAACTCTCTTTCCATGATTTCCTTAGTTAGCAGTTGATTCATGGAATCAGTGATTACCGGAGCAACGTTCTCAAGAACCCGTGATAGGTCGCCCGAAATCGTTTGTTTAAACAAATCACTGAAATAATCGACTGCTATGTTCTCCATTCCTTCCATAGATTCTTCCCATGTCCCTTGTGAATCAAACAAACCAGAAATCCGATTCCGTGCCCGCCTTTGTTTGGTCGATGCATAAAAAAATTTAGTGTTACAATCTCCCTCTTTTAACCATAAATTTCTACTCTTTTGTTTCCAGTAAATCTCCTCTTCTTTATATGCTTCTTGCAGCTTCCTCTTAATATCCACAATAACATCGGGAGGTATAGAATCATCGTTTTGGGCATCCTCTAGTATTTTCCCTAATGATTCAATTTTTTTCTTTTCCCGGAGGGACATTATTCTTTCGCCACCACGAAATCGAATTCCTGCAGTTGTGAATTTTATCCACAAGAGCCGGAATTATGAAAGTTCGTGTCCAGTGCCAACCAAACGCTATAGCCTCTTCCAAACCCGCTTTCCCTACCCAACGTTTATCAAACCGGAAACTTTTGCAGTTGTTTTCCGCCTTACATCTCGATTTTAATAGTATCGGTCGATGATCTGAACCTATTCTTGCCAGATATTCCACTTTTGAGTGACCAAAGGTGGTATGCCATTCTTCATTCCCTAATGCTTTGTCCAGCTTACAGCGGACATTTTGTTTGTTGGCGTCCCTTTCCATGAGAATTGGTCTCCTGCACACGGGAATTCAGACATCATGCAATGACTGATCATTTGATTAAAAGGGACAAAAGAAGCGGCAGATCTCATATTGCCCCCTTTCTTCTCATGATTTCCAGTAAGTTCATTTAGATCACCAATAATCAACCAAGCGTTACTTCGTTGGGAACCGATTTCCATTAATTTTTCCCAAAAAATACTCCGATTTGCGGCCACCGGATCACCATAAACAAACGATATTGAAACTCTAATACCATAAATTGAGGCATTAACATCAATAATACGATTACTAGAGAAAGAAATATCGAGTTTTATTTCATTATTATAGAAAATAGCAAGACCGCCACTTAATCCAAGTGGATCCACGGTATACAAATTATTAAAACCAAATTGAACTTGAAACTATTTTAAAAATACAGAAGAATTTTTAGTCTCAGATAAAAATATAATATCCGGTCGAAACTTATTCCAAAGCGTGCCTAAATTATCAGTATGAAGCAGTTAGTATATACTCTTAAGATATCTAGTATATNTATGAAGCAGTTAGTATATACTCTTAAGATATCTAGTATATACTCCTAGAATCTCTCCTTCTCTTAACCATCTCTTTG
>OVAN01004434.1:0-25896 GCA_900406275.1 Anastatica hierochuntica
AGTTTAGTCATCTGATATTTTTCTAAATACTCTAACGGGTTTTGTTTCACGGTATTTCAAAAATTGGATATTATCATAACTGAATCCATACGAGTATCCGAGAAAATTTGAAAGTTCGAAAATCTCAAATCTAAACCGAACCCAGAATTTGATATTACTGAAAATTCTAAAAGTTTTGAACCTGAACCCAAATCCGAAACTCGAAATAACTGAAAATTATAAACTCGAAACTCGCGCAGTTGCACAGATCAAAACTCTAGTTCAAATTAAATAAATTTACACGGACCGAAGTGAGACTTAAATTTTTTTTCGTTGTGATACTTAAATTATTATTATACTTTTTTTTGTTACAACAATATCACTATACTTGTACTAATTATATATAATATATACTTCAGCGGAAACGCCTCATCTATTTTTTTTGACATCCAAAAAATAATACAAAAATATTTTTTTTTAAATGATGTTTTAATATGATTTTTTGTGAGACCTTAGTTCATGGAAACAAAGTTGTGTTAAGAAAGTTTAAAAGTATTGATTTGATGACTACCTACATCATCAAAATCTACTTGTTTTTTAATCATTGGTCCTGGTAAAATTTCACAATTAAACGTGCTTGTATTTGAGTAACATTAAGGTGGGTGACCTTTTTCGAGAAGTGATTTTTAGAATCGTATGAGTGAAGACAACACACGAGGAAAGATTGATATATTCGTATTTTTACTAACATCTATCGTACTTTTCATATATTTTTTAGGCTTTCCAGAGTTTTTTCTCTTGTGTTTTAGATGTTTTAGGTGTTGGAACACTTTCAAAGGAAATGTGATGATTGTGGAGGGTTTCAAAAAGTTTTTTAATGAATAAACGATGGACCGCGAAACTGAAGAAATCGATCACCTTGTTAGGATCAATCGATTTGAGCCGAACCTGAAAGTGATCGATCGATGCACATTGGTGATGGATCGATCACCTCCTCTGACGGAAAAAATATTAATTTCCTTTTTTCCGATTTCCTATTTGTGAGAGGAATTCCAGAAATACTATAAATAGCTTTAGGACGTTTTTAGGGTTTGTAACTTCTCTTTCCGAAGACTTTTTAAAGTTTTCTTTTCGTTGTAAGCTTGAGAGACGAATCTCTTCACTCATACCTTTGGAGAAGTTTTCTGAACCCTATTTTGATTCTATTCTATTTCATGTCTTTCATTCAATCATGTCTTTTGTTTCTGTTTCCATGTCTGAGTAGATCCATTGTTAGATTTTAAGGATTTCAAAGGAATTGATGAGATTAAATGTTTAGGACTGCATGGTAGGGAATTTCCTTGATAATTTTTCACATGAATTGTTCTTAGTGCTTGAACTTGATTGATCACCTAGTTCATGATTTTAGGTTAATTAAATACAACAAAAGTTGATTTTATTGCTTGAAAATAATCTCTATGAGGAAAGTATCCTTAGCCAACAAGAGTTGATGTTAAGGTGCTTTGTAAACAAATAAAAATTTGAACTTAATGCATGTTAACTTCCTGAATTCAACAAGAGTTAGTTTGTTAGGCTGTTAGACATAGTAATTGGAGCTACGAGAGTGAAACAATTATACAATTGTGTTCTGAGTTCTAGAATGGTGCTTAATTGATTCCCTGATAATTTCCTGGATTCATGATCTGACTTCCTGCGAATTGTCGTAATGTCTAACGCCTTCGCCCATTGAATTTTACATCATTTTTAATACAACTTTTGTTTAATTTGCAATTTCGAAAAAACAACCAAACAACAACTTTTTCTGTGTCTTCTAGCTTGATCTGAAACCGAGAATCCTAATGTGTGTCTTGGTCTCTGTGGATTCGATCCTTGAAATTCTAATGCGATTTGATGTGCACTTGCAGTGTGATTTAAGGGTTAAAACCTGAGATATCAAGTTATTAGCGTCGTTTTCGGGGACCAAATAACACCTTAGATTCTTTATTTCGGATTTAGCCTAGAACTTTTCTTTTTATTAATTACTTATGTGTTCTTTCTGCTTCTCTTTGGTGTTTCAGGTGTATGACAAGAAGAGGCCAAGGGTTTGAACCTTTAATCTCCTTCGACAACCAAGAACTAGCAAGACTTGATCACAAAAACCAGAAAGCAAAGAAATAGGTTGAGATGGACAATCAGAATCTTCCACAGGGTCAACAAGAGGGTGGAGGAGAACAATTTCCTCAAGATCTTGTTCATTTTGACCAGCAACGCTTATCCCAATAGAGCTTAGTACCGTAGTTGATGCCGCAAAACGGCCAGAATGTACCACAAGTTACGCAGCACAATCAGAATGTGCCGCTAATGCTGCAGGGCCTGCAGCAGCAGACAAGAAGCCCACCATTGGAGATTTCGGGTTCACCGGAGGCATTCTTCGTGAACAGATGTCCAATCAGGCTAGCGCTTATTAAGAGGCAAGACTACAAGATCAAGGCTGATGTGATCCAGTTGGTGAAGCAGAATATGTTCCATGGCCTTGCTGTTGAACACCCAATGGATCATCTCGATACGATTGAAGAAATCGCTAGCACCACTCGCTCCAATGGTGTTCCACCAAACTACCTGAAGTGCAAGTTGTTCATTTTTTTCTCTGGCTAATAAAACCCAAAGATGGTATAAACCACTTATCCCTGCGTCTCTTACCTCCTGGGATGAAGTCAAGGGAGCATTCCTTGCTCACTTTTACACTAAGTCAAGATCTAACCAGCTGTAGAACAAGATCTCAGGATTTGAGCATGAAGCTACTGAATCGTCCTTTGAAGCTTGGATACGGTTCAAGGAACACATTAGGGATTGTCCCCACCACGGTTTCTCGAGGGAGTGCCTATTGAATACTTTCTACAAAGGTATAGATGAGAGATACCAGCTCTCTCTAGACACATCCAACAATGGAGATTTTTGACTAAGTCCGTGGATGATGCCTACCAGCTAATTGAGAACCTGGCAACCAATAACAACTACCACTGTCCTGATTATGTTAGGGGATCAAAAGGGGCAACTTCTGAAAATGCCCAAATATCTAAGTTGAGATTGATGATGACCCAGATACTAAAGAGCCAGCAGAGACATGTGAGCTTCTTCGAAGATGTCATGGACATCAATTCTGATATTTGCGCGGTAACAGATGCTGAAAATACTGAAGAAGTGAACTGTGTGGCGTATCAGAATAAGGGGTTCAATTAGAACTACATGAATCACCCCAATTTCTCTAACATAAACAACAATGCAGTTGAAAATCCTCAAGATTGCAGCTATCCTCCAATAGCTTTCCAAGGAAAAACCTTCGTGCAAAATTCGGGCACTGGGAATATTTTTGGAAAAACTTTCGCGCAAAATCAGTGTAAAAATGATTTTCAGCCTGCAGGAAAACAGTTTGTGCGAAACTCGGGTTCGAGATTTCAGGGAAAAACGTCTGTGCAAAATTCGGGCATGACGAATTTTCCACCATGGTTTCAGAATAAGGGACATACTTTTGAGAACTTCTCTTGTTTCCAAAATTTTCAGAAAGAGCCAGTCGCTCAGGAGAATAAACTCGAAGCCATGATGCAACAAATTTTAGAGGGACATAAGGTCAGCAATGCGAAAGTAGATGGCATGTACAACGAACTTAATAACAAGTTCAAATCTCTCTCTATACATTTGAAGAAGATAGACATCCAGTTGGCTCAGACTGCTGAAGCAGTCAAGAGAGTTCCAGAGACTCTACTAGGAAAAGCTGAGCCAAATCCGAGAAATCATGAATACAGTCAAGCCATTACACTCCGTAGTGGTAAGGAACTTACTCCATTTTTTCAGAAGGGTAAGGAAAAAGAAGAGACTATCATTCTGGAAGAAGACCCTGAAGAAAATACTATAACTCTCTCAATTCTCAACCAAATTAAGAGTTCTTATAGTCAAAATCTACATACTCTTCGAGCTCTATCCATCCATACCATCAATTTTTATTTTTACTCAGGTATGTTCTCGAAAAACGCGATTTACAGTCTGAGTTTCATAGGTAAAATACGGGTTTTAAAAATGTTGTAATTCACGATGTATCTTTGTTCTAGATAGGTCGATTATGGTCAAATAAACATGAATTCGTGACTAATTGATTGAGATTACCTTTGGTTTGAGAGATTTTGACAATTTTAGGAATTTGAGACTTTACAATTTGGGGCTTTCTGCAAAACTCAATATTGATGTGTTCTTCCTAGCTTGGTGATGTATTTGATAGTTTAGAAGCATGAATAAATCAATTGTGTGATGAGTTTCTTTGAAAATTTTGGAGAATTGATGAAAAATTATAATTTTGGTGACTTTTTGATGACTTTTTGTAGATGATGGGTGTTTTTGATATTTAATTTGACACTTGAATTGTTTGGAATATCACTTTGACTATTGTTTGATAGAATAATAATGATGGTTTATGTTGTTTTATCATTTGGCATCAATGGATTTGGTTCTAACGAACAAAATGGTATCTTTCAGTAATACACTAACTTGGATGTTGGGTGTTGTTTTGCAGAATGGAACGATCAAACCTGCTTCGCGCAGCACGCCCACAGAGGTCCACAAATATTCCTCTTCCGCCACAGCCGCCCCCTCAACCACCATCCTCCTCACGTGCGTTGGTCATTCTATCTCTCGATTCTCCTCCACCTCAACTTGCGAATGCAAGACAATGGGGTAATGCTGAGAGGCTTAAGTTGGCACAATTAAAGAAGGTGAAGATGCCAATTACAAAGCAAGCTTGCCCGGAGACACTACAAAAGTTAAGGTTATTACCAGATATCGAGGAGTTGTTCCACAACATGGGCCTCGGGGATCTCTGGTGTCTTGAAGTGCTCACTTTCTTAAATTTGTCTCGTGAATTTCTTATCTCCGTGCAGGTTAAATATGCAAACGCAGAGGATCCTATTGGTAGCACGGGTGTACTTTCCTTCATTGTAGGAAGGAAGTATTATCACATCACGATTCTGGAGCTATGTACCCTACTCGGATTCAGTCAGGGGGAGAGAACTTCACTTGATTGGTCCAATGATATGATGCGTGTATGGAACATCATCGGATCAGATGGATTTGTTGCTCGGTTATCCAAGCAGTCAGTGATTCGCAACCTGGTATTGAGGTACGATGTTGGACTTGTGGGTACTCTTTTCTTAAGTACTACTGTTGCTGCATGTGTGATGGTGTGGCAGCTTGCTCTGATTTTTCTGGGAGTGCGCCATCTGATAGGCCCTACCATTTGTGTTGGTTACCTACATATTTTTGAGTTCAACATGAGATTGATTTTAGCTTACAACCTGGTCTCCTACAAGAACAACAAGTTTGATGGGTTTGAGGCGAGGAAGTGTGGGTATGGTGCAGTGATTGTGCGCATCATGGACCATTGTGGTGTTGACTTAGAGCCCGCGCGTGCAGAGACAAATGCTAGTGGTCATTTACAGATTTCAGAACTAACGTGCTAACTACATCCACATTCAGCTGCCACAGCCAGAGATTACATGACTTCATTCTTTTGTAGCTGTCGAGTTTCTGCCCATTGAGCGTCTCTACGCTCCACCTACTTACTTTTGGGCTAGGAGAGCCATTTAGGGTGTTGGTGATCCTCCACCTGCTGAACCGCAACAGCATGTTGGTGTTGTTCGGACCATTTCCCGGTGCTGCTCTACACCATTTTTCACATACTACTAGGTCTTTTTAGGGATTCTTATACCCTTATGATCCAACCGCATTCATCCTACCACCACCGCCACAGCATGCAAACATGTTTTAAGCTTATCAGATTAATGCAGCGTAGACTAACAATGCGCTCCATAGGCGGATTTGGCAGGGGATCACGAAGTTGGCTTCTTACTTCTCGTGTTCCACTGCAGCGGGAGACGTTCATGAGAGCTCTCACGAGAAGTTGGCTACTAAAGTGATTGGTTTTAAACCTGAGATATGAATGTCTTCAGCTGCAGCGGAGCACGAGAAGTACGAAGCCAACTTCGTGATCCCCTGCTAAATCCGCATGTGGAGCACATTGTCGGTCTGCGCTGCATGAATCTGATAAGCCTCAAACGCATCTGTAGGCTGTGGCAGTGGTGGTAGGATGAATGCAGTCAGATCATAAGGGTACGAAAGTCCCTCAAAAGGCCCCATTAGCCTGTGAAAATGGTACAGAGCATCACCAGGAAATGGTATGAAAACAGCATCCCCAACATGTTATTGCGACTCAGCAGGTGGAGGATCACCAGCGCCCTAAATGGCTCTCCTATCCCTAAAGTTAGTAGGTGGAGCGCAGACCCTCCATGGGCAGAAACTCTACAGCTGCAAAAGAATGAAGTCTTGTAATCTCTTTCTGTGGCAGCTGAATGTCGATATAGTCACCACGCTGGTTCTGAAATCTGTAGATGAATGGACCATCAGATGGAATGCGCCGCGCAGGTCCGCAGATAAAGTCGTTGTTGACCAACGTGGTCAAGTCAAATCAAAGTACAAAATGACCACAAGCATTCGTCTCTGCATGCGCAGACTCTAAGTCAACACCACAATGGTCCATGATGCGCACAATCACTACTCCATACCCACACTTCCTCGGGTCAGACCTATCAAACTTGTTATTCTTGTAGGAGACCTGGTTGTAAGCTAAAATCGATCCCATGTTGAACTCCAAAACATGTAGGTAACCAGCACAAATGGTAGGGTCTATCAGATGGCGCACTCCCAAAAAAAAGCAGAGCAAGCTGCCACACCATGACACATGCGGCAACAGTTGTACCAAAGAAAAGAGTACCCACAAGTCCAACACCTTACCTCAATACCAGGTTAGGAATCAATGACTGCTTGGATAATCGAGCAACAAATCCATTCGATCCGATGATGTCCCATACATGTATCATATCATTGGACCACTCAAGTGAAGGTTAATCCCTCTGACTGAATTCGAATAGGGTACATAGCTCTGGAATTGTGATGCGATAATACTTTCTTCCCACAATGAAGGAAAGGACACTCGTGCTAGCAATAGGATCCTCTGCGTCTACATACTTAACCTGCACAGAGGTAAGAAACTCACGAGACAAATCCAAGTAAATGGATGCTTCAAGACGCCAGAGATCCCCGAGGCCCATGTTGTGGAACAACTCTTCAATATCTCGTAATAAACCCAACTTTTGTAGTGTCTCGGGGCAAGATTGCTCCGTAAATGGCATCTTCACCTTCTTCAATTGTGCCAATTTAAGCCTCTGAACATTATACCATTGTTTTTCATTCGCAGGTGCAGGTGGAGGAGCCTCGAGAGATTGAATGACCAACGCACGCGAGGAGGATGGGTGGTGGAGGCGGCACCTGGGGCGGAGGAAGAATGTCTGTGGACTTCTGTGGGTGTGCTGCACGAGGCGGGTTTGATCGTCAAAACAACACTCAACATGCAAGTTAGTGTATTACCGAAATATATCACTTTGTTCGTTAAAAACCAAATTCATTGATGCCAATTGATATAAAAAAAAATCATCATCATTCTAGCATAGTCAATGTGATATTCCAAACAATGCAAGTGTCAAATTAAACATCAATAACACCCATCGTCACCAAAAAGTCACCAAAAATCCAATTTTTCATCAATTCTTTAAAAATTTTAAAGAAACTCATCACATAATTGATGTTTTTATACTATCAAATTCACCACCAAACTAGCAAGAACACATCAATATTGAGTTTTGCAAAAAATCCCAAATTATAAAATTTCAAATCCCTAAAATTGTCAAAATCTCTCAAGCCGAAAGTAATCTCAATCAATTAGTCACGAATTCATGTTTATTTGACCATAATCGATCTATCTAGAACAAAGAAACATCATGAATCACAACGTTTTCAAAACCCGGATTTTGGCTATGAAAATGCGAAAATGAAAACCGATGGTAGGGATGGATAGAGCTCGAAGAGTAAATAGATTTTGACTATAAAAACTCTTAATTTGGTTGAGAAATGAGAGAATTATGGGGTTTAGTAGTTTTAGGAGAAAAAATTTCAAAGGATGCGAACAAGAAGTAGAAATTTTAAGATATTGGTGGTTTTGATATATTAAAAACGTGGGGTGTCGTTTTTTTAGTGTTTTTTTTTAAAATAAATCAGAATAAATCATAAACTTGCGCTTGGACCGGTGATCATCGCAACATTCTACACTAATTCTTATTCTAATACCATTTGTAGCATTATTGCCACCGTATGTTAGGTTTCTGATTACTCTAAGCCCATGAGATCCTTAATCTGATAGTAAGAAAAATGTAGAGGACTTGTTGGCTAGCCAATAGCCATGCATTGCCAATATATTATCTATCTCTAGGAACCCAATTAATTCCAAAATTAGTAAAATATCCATATTTACCATTTAAAACTAGCCACCGTGAAGTTGCAGTAAGTAAGACTCATCCTTGACTTGAACCACTATGACAACATATCTTCAACCATTAGATTGCTACGGTTCGTTAAGATCGTTATTTGCTATATTTTGTCCTTTTTTTTTCCTTAAGATAATATTCTTAAAGCGTTTTGAATTTGTTGCTCTTTTCCTAATATAAATAGCCCATCAAGCCCCTATAAAAGCATTACGAGTTAAACATTCCACCAACGAAAACAAAAGTCTTAAGAGTTAAAAGGCCATGAAGCTAACTTCTCTCTTCCTTCTCCTCTTTCTCATCCCCCTATTAGCCTCATGCTCTGAAAATAAACAGGTTTTTCTTAAGTTTTTTTTTTCTAAACAAAAATAATTTAATTATATATTCTAATTAAATAAAATTAATTCTATCATTCTACACTTCAAGTTGCATTGGTTCTCAATCCCAAATAATACAATGATTTGTTACCATATTTGTATTTTTCAAAGTAGAATTCAAACATTCCTTACATATTCATTAAATCTTTTGACTAGTTTGGGACTTTTTGTAGGTGCATATAGTCTATTTTGGAGAACATAAAGGTGATAAAGCCTTATACGAAATTGAAGAACATCATCGTTCTTATCTTCAATCAGTGAAAGAATCCGAAGAAGACGCTAGAGACTCGCTGTTGTACAGCTACAAGCATAGCATCAATGGCTTTGCAGCTGAGCTAACCTCGGAGGAAGCCTCTAAACTAGAAAGTAAGTAAAACCCCGAATTTAAAAAAAAAAAAGAAAATTGAATGAAACACAAAGAAATATTGTGTTTTCGGTTATGACTAAAAAAGTACTAACAAAAGCCTAATTTTCTTGAATTTTTTATGTTTTTTTTTAAAACAGAATTGGAAGAGGTTGTTTCGGTAATAAAGAGCCACCCAAGAAAATATGAATCTCATACGACACGTTCATGGGAGTTTGTAGGATTGGAAGAGGAGGAAACTAACGTCAAAGAACATGATGTTGATGATCGCTTTCGTTTGGGAAGAGATTTTTTGAAAAAGGCAAAACATGGAGATGGAATCATCGTCGGTCTTCTCGACAGTGGTAAGTCTTAATTAGCTGTCTCTACTAAATAATTCTAATATTATCGTTTTACGTTGGTTATTAAGAAAACAAAAATAGATTTTTATAAATAAAAAAAAAATTGTTAATGAGGTTTTTATAAAAGTTTTTCACTGTTTTCTTTTTTTCTAATTTAGTGTTTAATTAGTCATTTCCGTTGGGATAAAGTGAATGGAACGAGTGACTAATGACAAAATGTGTAAAATCATATGAACTTTTGTAAGTTTCCGTTTAATTTCCTCACGCACACACATATAATCGCCGAGATAATAGCCATAAGATGTGTTTTTTGGAATAGTTAAATAATATTATTATATGATTGAAGAATTCAGAGAATATTCACTGTTCTTTTGAATGAAATCGTATAACAAACTTAACGGGACCTAACTCCAATGTTGATAGTTGAATTACTACATGACTAGAGAAAAAGAATTGCGTTATTATCAAGAATTCAAGATTCAATGAATATTTTTAAATTCTTTGATTAGAACCGTTTAGTTTACAATCATTATATTATTAATAATATAAATTGTTTTCTATATATAATTGAGAGGATAATTTGTTAATATTATTTTTTGGGTGGGGAAATAAAAGGGGTGTGGCCAGAATCAAGGAGTTTCAGTGACAAAGGAATGGGACCTATTCCAAAATCATGGAAAGGAATCTGCCAAACCGGAGTTGCCTTCAACTCTTCTCACTGTAACCGGTAAAAGATTTTCTCCTTTCTTTCCCTGAAATATTAATATCTTCATTTTTTTATGATTTATTAGAAACAATTTTCATTTTTCTGAAAACTGTAAAATAGCTTCACTAGTCACCAAATCATTCTATCCGCTTAGTTGTTATTTAACTGCATATTTATATTTTCTTTAAATATCATAAAAATTAATTGCTATAATTCTTTTGATATGAAATATGTTGATATCTGCATATCTATACTCTAGAATATATATATATATATATATATATAATGAAAATTTTACGTATAGATATGTATATGTTATGTATATGAAATTTTAACATGATCTAGATTAGTGTTATATACATATATATGGCATATATATGTAGAACAAAAAAAATAGCCAACTTTACATGCATACTACATATTTGAAAGGGATTTAAAGTAAACTACACAGCCATATTATCTTTGTTTGTTAGCAAAGATCCAAAGAACCTCTTGCTTGTTGCGAGAATCTTCTAAATATGTATGATGTGATATAATTTTCTATTTTGACCATCAAAACTAATTTTATATAAAGTTAATTAATTGTATACACTTTAAAATAAACTTTTAACTGACAATCTCACGAGATAATGTAATTTTGAGATTATTCCACGAGTTGGCATTATTTGTTTGTTTTGCAAAAAAAAACAACACATGTATTAAATAGTAAAAATGTTTTTCTTGGTTAAAAGTTAGTAAAAGAAATGTTGACATAAAAATATTGTCACCACGCATTCTAGTGTAAATGAAACAGAAGAACATTATCAAATTAAATTTGTTATTTCAAACCGTTAACTAAAAGAAGAAAGAGTATATGAGTAAATTAATACTTGATAAATTAATATTTCGATATATCAATAATTTTTCCCTATTTTAAATTAAATTTTTGAGTAAAATAAGCTTTTGATAAATTAATAATTATTTAAGTTAATAAAATATCCATATCTCAAAGTATTAATTATAGAGGTTTAAATTTTACAACAAAAAAAAATTATAGAGGTTTATTTGTAATTGTTATTTTAATGGTAAAATTGGAGAGAGATTCAGAACTATGCATAACTCAACATATTTTATTATTTTAATTGCACAACCTATATCGTTTAATCCAACATCGATTATTTAAACATTTTAGTTAAGTTATTTAATTTCTAAAGTATACTATTAATTTCCTTTCTCAAAGATTATCAACATTTCCCATAGCATATAGCTTGTAAGTTCCACTATCCAACACATAAAGGGCCACAATCTCACTGCTTTGTTCGGTTGCTATAATAGTATTTTCAACTTTTATTAAACTTGCGTATCATTATCATACACGAGTGTCCATTATTATTTTATCATAATACAAAATTATAATATATATTACAAAAAAAAAGATTTCCCTAGTGTGGTCACTTATGTAAAGCCTTCCATAAAAGACATAAAGATTAATTGATTAAAAAAACAATTATATTGGTTATTTTTATGCATGAAACTGAAACTTTGATATGCAAGCTTTGGTATCATATGTAAGGGACAAAAACTTTATTTGATTCTTTCTAGATAATTATGTACACCCGTGACTTCTCCCTTGTTTGCTTTACCATCAATTATCATGTTTGTAATATCAATGTGTGCCCAAGTTTACATGTCTATTATATTTAACATTTTTCAAAAAATCATCATGTTTCCAAATTATTCTTGTGATTACGTTTATAGTTAAATTTTCAAATATTCCATACTTTTTCGCATGCAAAAAGTCATAACTAGTGCGATTTGATTGAAGTACGATCACTTTATGTCTATTTAGCTAATTTTCTTAGAGTAAAGTTGATTTTTCAATAATTTATTTTATATATTTTCAGTTTTATAGAGTACTGTTTGGATTTGACACAAAATAATTGATTATTGTAGTGAGCCATTGTATCATTTAACGATTATTATTTACTTTAAGTATGTTATAATCTAATATAGGAAGATTATTGGAGCGAGGTATTACGTGAAAGGGTATGAGAAATATTACGGATCGTTCAACGCTACGGCAAACAAAGACTACTTGTCTCCACGCGATCCTGACGGCCATGGATCCCACACAGCCTCTACCGCGGTTGGCCGTCGAGTCAACGGTGTATCCGCCTTGGGCGGTTTCGCAATGGGCTCGGCCTCAGGCGGTGCACCATTAGCTCGTTTAGCCATCTACAAAGCTTGTTGGGCCAAACCTAACGAGGAAAAAGCAGGCGGAAACATCTGTTTAGAAGAGGATATGCTTGCAGCAATAGATGACGCGATCGCTGATGGCGTTCACGTCATCAGCATTTCCATCGGGACGACCGATCCTTTACCATTTTCGCAAGACGGAATTGCGATTGGGGCATTTCATGCAGTTAAGAGGAATATTGTGGTTGCGGCTAGTGCGGGGAATGCAGGACCGAAACTAGGAACTTTGTCAAATCCAGCGCCGTGGATTATAACGGTCGGGGCTAGTACTCTTGATCGTGCTTTTGTTGGTGGTCTTGTTCTTGGTAATGGCTATACTGTCAAGGTAATTACCACAAAAATAAAACATCAACCTATCAAATTTTATATGTTACATTTTTGTATAATATATAGTTTTTTCTTAACATAGACGGAGTCGATAACGGCATTTAAAATGGACAAGTTTGCTCCTCTCGTTTATGCTGCTAACGTCGTTGTTCCTGGCATTGCATTGAACGATTCATCGTAAGTCTTTAATTTGATTATTAGTATCATTTGATTTTTCATATTTTGGAATTAACGAATCTTTGTTCCTTTCATAAAGGCAATGTTTACCTAATTCATTAAATCCAGAGCTTGTGAATGGCAAAGTGGTTTTGTGTTTGAGAGGAGCCGGTTCAAGAATTGGTAAAGGTATAGAGGTAAAACGAGCCGGAGGAGTCGGTATGATTCTCGGGAATTCGCTGGCTAACGGCAATGAAATTCCTTCGGATTCTCACTTCGTTGCAACTGCCACGGTTACCCCGACTGTAGTCGAGAAAATTCTAGACTACATCAAAACCGATAAAAAACCAATGGCTTTCATAAAACCGGGGAATACGGTTTACAAAAACCAACCGGCTCCTTCAATGACTGGCTTTTCTAGCCGTGGTCCAAGCACGGTAGATCCCAACATTCTAAAGGTACCTAGCTTTTTTGTTCATTTAAAACTTCAAAACGGAACCAAACCGACTTATAACCGAAACAAATCGAGTTTAATCTTATTTTGCCGATTTTCGCAGCCGGATATAATTGCGCCAGGATTGAACATTTTGGCTGCATGGAGCGGAGCAGATCCACCGAGCCAAGTTTCGATAGATCAAAGAGTTGCGGAATATAACATTGACTCAGGAACTTCAATGTCTTGTCCTCATGTTTCTGGAGCAATTGCTCTTCTAAAATCCATTCATCCTAAATGGAGTAGTGCTGCTATAAGATCTGCTCTTATGACTACTGGTAAAACTAAATTTTCCGGCTTTCGGGATAGCTAAACTGAAATCTTTTAAATCGTCTTTTTGGGTTTACTTAAACATATGTCTTTTTTTTTGTCATTGTTGTTAATAGCTTGGATGACAAACGACGAGAAGAAACCGATTCAAGACATTAATGGTTTACCTGCAAACCCTTTTGCGTTAGGGTCAGGACATTTTAGACCAACAAAAGCTGCTGATCCCGGTTTAGTCTACGATGCATCATACCGAGCTTACCTTCTCTATGGTTGCACCGTTGGGTTAACCAATATTGATCCTACATACAAATGTCCTAGTAAAATTCCTCCCGGTTATAATCTCAATTACCCGTCAATCGCAATACCAAATCTCAACAAGACAGTGACCGTTACAAGAACGGTCACAAATGTTGGAATTGGTAACTCAACAAGCACGTATATATTTAGTGCTAGACCGCCATTAGGTGTCTTGCTGAAGGCCAAACCGAATGTGTTGTTCTTTGACCGGATGAGCCAGAAAAAGCGGTTTAAAATCGTGGTTACGGTAAAACGAAACAAGATGATGAATGCGACTACAAAGGGTCAATACCAATTTGGATGGTTTAGTTGGACAGATAGCTATCATGTTGTGAGAAGTCCAATTGCTGTCTCTTTAGCTTGATATTGTTGTTTGCTTATTTTGGGGTGGTTTTAGTTGATTTGGATTTTATAGGAGTCAAAAGTGAAAGAAATAGGAAACCTTTTTCTAATCACTCTACTTGGGCTCCCTTGTGTTGTATTCTCAACGTTACTACTTGTGAAGAATTGAATTGGACCAATGATTTGGATCTGAGTCTAGTTTGAATTGATTCATAAATCCAAAACCACTTTGATTACTTGAACTATTGAACACGATAATACAAAACCACTACCCGAAACATCTTTGCAATTTGCATTCTATCAAGAAACAACTTGTTCTTCCTTTTTAAAATAAATTACATTGAGCCGATCTTGTTGTACAACCAAAAAAACCAATACAATAAAGGAAACCAACCCAAAGAGATCAATTCATCCCTAGATTTAATATTTAAAAAAACGTTGATATAATATATGTCCATGATGATCTTCATACTTAAATTTCAATCCAAAATAAGTGACAACTTCTGTGAAGTAGTACTAAATTTGTTTTTTTCTTAAAAGAATCATTACAAAAATAATTTGTTTAGCTCACAAACAATAACTTCGAAAATATATATAATAATTTAGATATTTTTAGCTCGCGTATTACGCAAACGTATCACCTAGTACTTACATTAAAAGCACGAACAAAAGCCGATAGAGAACATGATCTCTCCGGAGACATAAACCAGCAGATAACAAACATATCCCTCGAATCAAAAACTAATGTCCAACAAAAAAACAAACATGAATGGTACGAAAGTCCAAGGTAAAAACTCCCTAAATGATCAGAGAAGTCGGAGGAAAACCGCTGAGCAAACTCTATATTAATCAAATACGAAACGAATGATAGAAGAAGCTAATAAGAATTAAATTCACCAAAGCGATTACCCGAGAAACTAAGAATCAAAAGACGAGAATCTAACTCCTACCCACTTAATTTTCTTCCCAAAAAGTCTAAATCTAGAACTAATCATCCCCGCACAAGGTTAGACTTACAAGAACATGTCAAAAGACAACAGAGAAAACCTATTATTCAACTAAACTAAATGACGACAGAAGGATACTAAGGTTAAGCGATTCATTGACCGAAAATACGAAGACAATCACAACAAATCCTAAACAACATAACACGACTTTACGAAACTTCCCCAAAAAAATCGAGAGCCAATCCCTGACTAAAACCACCACATAATCATAAAACACCTCTCACGCCCCAATACCACCAGAATAAGATCACCGGATCCAGATCCATTGCCAAATGTCCGATTGCACATCAGAGTTAGCCATCATTCAGAGTCTTCGATCACGTGAACAATCAATTCTTCCAACGAGTCATCGTCCATATGTGAATTTTCACCGCCAAAGGAAACACCTGTAGAGATATCCACCACCGTCGAAGCATAGAAGTTTGAGAAAAACATAACAGAGAAAATGAATTAAAAGGACTGGCAAACGAGATCGGCGTCGGTGCTATGAAAGCGACCGACGCTGAAAAAACAACAAAAATTTAATATTATTAGACGACAAAAAAAAAACCAATCTTGTTGTAGTTTTCTTTTTTTTTTCTCCCCCTCTCATCCTAACTAATTTATTTTTGTCATTTCAAGTTGTAGATTAACAATTTTGATGTAGCCTCTTTTTCTTTTCCTACTTTAAAATTTTTTGACGAGTGAAACAATTATTTTCCATCCATATTTTTGACACCAGTTTCTCATCCATATATGCGTATGATATGCTAATAACACAAAAATGCTGAGTTGTTAAAATATCGAGAGACATTTGTGTTATTATAGTATTGATGATCATCTTAAATCTAAGCATAACTATTATCTATCTATGTCATTGAAACAGAAGCACAACACCATTGTCTAGCGAGTGACATAACCAATTTTGGACACTTATATTATCTATTATACGATAATTGAATTAATATTCCACTAATCTAGATATATTGATTACGAGTTTATAATTGTATCATTGTTTCGTGTATGATATAAATATATGGTACGAAAAACTCATTTTCATTTTGAAATCGAATCGAAAATCCATGACGTTAATACATTTCAATAATAAAACTATTTGTTCTTTATTATAGTTTATTTATAATTAAAACTAATATCATCTTTAACTTTTTTTGTACTACAATATACAAAAATAATCTCGCGCTTTGAAAATGCGGGTCAAAATCTAGTCAATGTCATTGAAACAGAAACACAACAACATTGTTTACCGTGTGATATAACCAATATTGGACAATTATTAATATTAACTATGCACCTAATATGTCGACTAACAACTTGATTATGTAACCATTAATTCAACTAATTAATTTAGTTAATTAGTGAATGATTATCCTTTCAGTTTTAAACACTTCATATAAAAAAATTATTTAAAATTAAATTCACTAATTAAGAATTAAAAAAATGATATTTTTAAAATGATTAAATATGTATAATATTCAATATTTTTAAAATCGAACTGGATAACTTCTTGAGCTGTGGGTCGATATGGTCTGACCGAATTCAATTGGGTAATGATATTTTTACAAACAAAATTATTAATTGAAAACAAATATATTATCTTAAATGTTATAAAGCACTTAAATCATAATATTTTAAAAATTAAAAATGTAATTTTCCCCAAAATTATAACAATTAATAAAAGAAATTTCATGTTTAAGAATTGAACTCGACTCACGGTTTGTCAGTTTTCTGTTCTTTACCAATTTAATCCGATCATTTAACCGGTCTAATTTTCTTTGGATTTATTATCGATTCAACCCCGCTATGTTTCCTGTTTACAGTTAAACCCGATTCGACCTCCGGACTAGTCTGATTTTAACTACATTGAATATCACTCATAGAAAAAACTAAAATGTAAATATAAAGAAATTAAAAATATGAGAA
This sequence comes from Anastatica hierochuntica, assembly GCA_900406275.1. Classification (NCBI taxonomy): domain Eukaryota; kingdom Viridiplantae; phylum Streptophyta; class Magnoliopsida; order Brassicales; family Brassicaceae; genus Anastatica; species Anastatica hierochuntica. Next base: position 17,214 of record OVAN01004434.1, read on the forward strand.
CTTTTAATATAGAGAATCATTATAAAAAATTTTATATGAGTTCTACAATAAGATATCCGACAACAATAATATAAATGAATTGACTTTATAATCGTATCATTTTTTAGTCCCTCACATTAATATACGGTAGAAAAAAACTAATTTTTATTTTGACATCGATAAATTTATATTGTTAATACATTTTAATAAAAAATTATTTATTCTTTACTAAAGTTTATTTATGATAAACAAATCTTATCATCGTTAAGTCTCATATTGTATTATATTGTAGCAATTAAATAAAGGGAAAAAAATTAGACTAACCTTCAAAAAGGCATAAATAACAAGAATAACATCACAAAAGATTAGAGTTATTTGAGTTTTTTTAATACCCATAGTACCCTTCAAGCAACTTGTTAAAAGAAATATTACCAGAATTAATGACATTAGCTGGAAACTGCAAAAATTCTGGAAAACAAATCTGTAGTGATTTTAGCTTCTCCAAAATTTATAAATCTGTATACATATTTGTTTTTTGGAACCTCAGAGTTTTTTCCCAAACTACAGATTTATATACATACATGAAGCCGCAAATTTATTAATCTATCACAGATTTTTCATTGCTACAGAGTTTTCAGTGTCTCACAAATTTTTTTGAAAAATCATTGCAGATTTATTTTACTTTACTACAAACTTTTTGTTTTCTACATTTTTTTGTGCAATTACTGTAGATTTTTTAAAACACCACAAATTTTCTGTAACATATTTGCGATAAAAAAATTTTGAAAACATGACACTACAGATTTTGTATTGTCTTGAAAAGTCTCTAATTTGGCTACAGAATTTTTTGAAAAAACTACAAACTTTTTTGAAAAAGTTAATTACTATACTAACGTCAAGTGGCTCCAGATTTATTTTATGTTGCTACAGAGTTTTGAAGAGCCACAAATTTATATGCTTTGACTACAGAGTTTCTCTTATCATGATGCCACAAATTTTTCTTTCACTAGAATAACACAAAGTTTTTTTCGTCACTATAAATTTATTTTATAGATTTGTTTATTATTTTGGATTTTTTTATATTTTATATTCATTACTACATATTTTTATAATAAATTACTGAATTAAACAACAGTTAAAATAAATCTGTAACAACATCAAATAAAAGTTTATTTATTAATTTATTGTTTATGTTTTATCATATTTTATATTTATCATTATTTTATAGTTATATTTCAATTTATTAATATTTTCATTAAAAATCTATGTTTACTTTATATGATTTATTTAAATTAAAAATCATATAAAATTTATTTTCTTTTAGTTAGTTTAAAAAATTAACAATAATTTTATTTGATTTTAACTAGTTCTTTGTTAATTTGAGAATTTTTTTTAATATTTTCATAAAATTTTAATACTTTTATTAATGTTTCTTATTTTTATTAATTTTAATATGTCTTATTATTTTCAGCCTATTTTAAGTATTTATTATATGACTTATATTTTATTAGAAATTTTTTAGTATTAATTTTTTTTATTATTTTATTAGTTTTTAAATCAATTTTGAATTTTAATTAAAATTTTTAGTTTGATTTTATATAGAAAATTTTAATTTAAATTTTATAAAGTTTACTTTTTAATTTTTAAATTTTAGTTTAATGTAATTTATTTAAGTCTTTTTAAAAAAGATAAATATAGAAATTTTCATTATATTATAAAACATTTTTGCTTTTATTTTTAATTTTCGTTTTTATTAGTTAGAAACAAATTTTCATTTTAATATTAAAATTTTATTTTTAATTTAAAATTTTTCAATGTTCATTTATATAATTTTTATTTTAAGTTTTTTTTAAAATTTTTAATTATATAGTTTTTTATTGTCTTATAAATTTTTAGTTTTTAATTTATAATTTTTTATATTTCTTTTTCTGCTTTTTATATTTCGTTTTAGTTTTTTTTTCTGTTTTTTTTTCCAATTAGTGTGAAAATAAAGCATGAAGGGTCAGAGGGTGAGAGGAGCAAGTGGGTCAGTGGTTACATCACCTCTGCATCTATCTCACGAAACCAGGGTTCGAACCATGCACCTGCTTCTAGTGAGAGGAACTATTTGCTACTAGGCTACGAGACAAAAAAAAAAAGCATGAAGGGTTTAATGGTAAATAGCCAAAATATTAGAGTTAGTTTAGTAAATGGTTGTTATTCTAATAATTTTTAAATTTTTTTTAGAGTTATTATAGGTAAACTTATCTAAAATAAATCATGGGTTTAAAAAATGCAGATCAAAGTCTAGTTTTCATATTTAAAACTGTAACTTTAAATATTTGGGTTATCTTATTAACAAAACGAAATATTTGGGGATGTCTATTTGGTTGTTTGCTCAGTTATCCAAATTCCAAATCGCTGTTCACCCGGTTCGATGCGGGCTGAAAATAACTGGTTTATAGCTACGGGTACTTGGTTATTGGGTATCAGATTTCCGGGTCGGATCCTTCCTCACCCCACTGCTTACATTACATTTACGGCGATTACATCCACCTTTCTCTCTCACTGAGCGATGGCTGAGCAAGAAGTTAGTGATTGGGATGAGGACGAAGAGGAATTTTGGGAAGTAGCCACCAAACTAGACACTTCTCAGCTACCTCCGCCTGCTCCGCCGACTTTACCGGCTCCGGCGCCGGAAATGTCGACGAATCCATCGTCTTTACCTCACGCTCTTCAGTTACAATCTGCCGGACAACGGCAAAAAATTCCAATTCCTGATCATTTCATCAGCTACTCTCCACCGAGAGTCCTCTCTCAGAGAGTAGGCGGTTCCAATGGCGCGTTAATGGATTACTCCAACCCTATTACGGTAGCTGCTAAACCAATCTCTCCCGTTTCTTCGACTCGTCGCTATGATAACGAGAAGGATCTCGAAATTGATCGCCTAAAGGTTAGGGTTATGTAGTAGAGACTTGTCCTTGCTTCTCTGTGACCACGAAGATATTGCTACTTGTATCTCTGGTGTATAGTAGTTTCTCATGTTGTTCTTGTTGTGTATGATTATCAGAAAGAGCTGGAACGTGTCTCGAAGCAGTTGGTGGATATGGTTCGATCAATCATATCTTTTTGATTTCTCAGTTCGTTTGTGTTTCCGGATTAGTCTTTAAAAATGTTGAAAATCTCTTTGATGGTGACCATATTGTTCTAGGAACAAGAATGTTCTCAGCTTAGGAAGGGGAAAAGCAAAGAAGAAACACAGTCCAAAAACTTGTGTTTCCCTGAAAATAAAGGGCAAGGTGCTACGTTCCATGCTTCTAAGAGAGCAAACTTGTGAGTGAATTTTCTTATCCTTGTTTCTGAATCGGTATAACCTATAAGTATCGAAGAATTCAACATGGAGGTTGGTACTTCTATATTAGTTGCAAATCACCACCAATAATGGTGTAATGAAGCTGTTATATCAAACAGGGAGCCAGATGTTGCAACTTCAGTAAATCATCGAGAAATCAACTCCACGACGGTGGTGATAGATGATAAAAGAAGTATGTGAATGTAGATATTTACAATAATGAGTTTGAAGATTTTGAAGTCCTTTTCTGTGGATTTGTCTTTTTCAAAACTTCTTGGTTTTTTGTTCATTATTTTTGCTTTGGCATGTGCTAGGCTTCAAAACCACTGGTGTTCAGGTGGATCTGGCCAATCATTCTGATGTTTCAAAGAAACTGCTAGATATCTGGCACACCTCAAATTATCAAGATCCGAGGAGAAATCTAATCTCAGAGTTACTACTGGCTTGTTCAACAGATCTCCAGATTCTCTTTAGTTTTATGAAAATTACTACGTCTCCCCAAGAAATTTGCAAAGCTGCAGCCAAAACATCGATGAATGTGCAGTCTTCTAAAGTCTCAGAGTCTGAAAAAGTATATCATTTATACTCTGCTGTAACAAGGGTATGGATTTTAATTCAAATATTATTCTTGTTCGCATATACATTATAGTTCATACTGTATATTTGCACTGATTATCTCTGCTGCAGATTAGCTATGGGTTTGTAGATTTGAAGACTTTGGTTGAACCACTACTTGATCTTTGTAAGGTGGAAAATGTAAGTCAAAGTTAGATTGAAGGCTTTACTCGCTATTTATGACTTTACAGATCTCTTTTACTTTCTCCCTTTCTGGTGAGTTTATTAATTCACCTGTTGTTCTTTTTTTTTCCCCCGGTTAATTCACCTGTTGTTCTGCAGGCCATTCTTGTTCATCGATCTCTGCATGTTTTACATGTGCTCTTGAAACATATATGTGGCGTTGAAAAGAGATTTGAAGTCAGGTATCTACTCTCTCTATCTGGGGTTAGTTTTCTAATTGTTTCCTGCATTTCTTTTCACCAACTTCTTACGTTTGCCATAAACCACTGGAAGCAATGATTTTTCCTTTTCATGATCACTTATTTTTTGAAGTTACTATGTAACCTAACACCTTAAGTTGATAAAATAGGTTTCTGTCTCCTCTTTCGACAAATATAGTCTTTAAGCGTTCTTATGAACTTTGATTTGATCTTTCCAGTGCACTCTATCAGGGACAATATCACAGATGATAAGGCCAGCTCTTGTGGGACCGCCGAATATCATGGATATGAAGGAAGAAGGAAGACTAATTTGAACATCGGAGAGTCAGTTTACTCTAGTAATGTCCCATTTCGAGGAATATCTGATGCAGAGTCAAGCAGGAAGAGTCAAGAAGATACTAATAAAGGCCAGCCAAGTTGGGATTCAAACTGGCATTCTCTTTTTAAGTTGATGAATGAAATTACTAGCAGAAGAACTGAAGAAGATGTGAAGCTGGAAGCAATATCGATAATGAACATAATCGTGATGAGAACTGATGCTTATACCGAGAGAGAAATGTAAGCACTCAAACTATTTTCTCTTTGGTTCTGATAGGATCTACACTCATATAACGATAACTCATATCTGTTGACCAGTTTTGTCTCCAAGGAAGTGTTTGAGAGCATTTCATTACTTTTAAGAAAAGAAGCCGGCCTACATGTGCGGAAAGGAGCTATTCATCTTTTCTATTTGCTTCTTAACTGTAAGTACCAAATTTACTCACTCTAGTAACTCCCAAATCACTTTGAATTGTATTTGTTATGGCGAAAGATTATCTTTTTTTCTTCTCTAAGCTATTTATCATCAAAATTTTCTGGTTCCTAAAGTATGTTTTTCCTTATTTTCCATCCGAAGGCCCGAAACTATTAGCTAGATTTGATTCTCACAACGAGGAAAGGAAATCTCCAGCTTTTGGAAACAATGGCGAAGAAAATCTCTTTGCTGTGGAAACATTTGGTGTGATCTATGAAGGTTTAGCAGATTGTCTAACTTCTCCCAGAAAGGCATCAGAGGTATTAAGAAAAACCCGAAGAGAACGACTCATGTCAAGTAGTTGAATGAGGTGATTTTCTGCAGTTGGATTAACACAATAATCGGTTGATTTGACTTTCAGGATCTGGAACTGTGTCGGAATGTAATAATGATCTTGGCTTTAGTAGCTTCTTCAGGAAACTCTGGCTTTGAACTACTCTCCAGTCACAAATTACCACAAGACACCAACTTTTTAATGCTGATACTTCATCTTTTAGTAGCAGAGATAGACTCAGAATCAACAGAGATTCATCCAAAAGCAGAAGTTTTCAAAGCGAGGTATATTCACCTACCCCGGTGATTCAATCTGAGTGACTTTTAACATTTTTAACATCTGTTTTTTGTTACTGTCATAGGACACTATTGATGAGAGAGATACTGATACTACTAAACAGACTCGTCTCCGGCTCTTCAAGCTCTTCTACTATTCTAAGGGAATTAACAAAGAGCAGAGACATGGCGAGTCTAACGGTTGATGCAGCCACAAGATTATCCCGTAAAAGAAAGGTACTTGGGCAACCTGAAAGCAGTGTTCAGAGAATGAGGGAATCCGAAATCACGGATTTAGCACGTACTTTTAAGAGACGGGTTTTTGCCTTCTTAGGTGACAATACTGTGTAAACACAAACATAGTAGATTGGAGTTTCCTTTTGTGAGCAAATTTTGATTGAAGGATAGTAGTAGATGCACAAAACATCTGCTGATTAACACACTAATATTACATTTTTGAGTAAGGAAAGAGTATTACTGTTGGATTCACTTTTGATCAGATAACGACGACCTGTTTATGTTCTGTTCTGTCTTAAATTCATAAAATAATTTTTAACTTTTGTATTTCCACTTCAAACTATCGATTTGTACATAAACCTACAACGTTAAAAAATGAAAAACCTATTTAATTTACAAGACCTATCTCATTAGACGAAGATATGTTAAAGAAAAACAATATTGATCTCTTTCAATTGAAATCAATACAAAACCAAATGATAAATGTTCATAAAACGCCAACCATCTTCTTATTGTCACGAGCTTAGAATGAAGAAACCGCACATGAATATTGATGAGGAAAACACACAATCTCTGGAGGAAATCCTCAGAGAGAAACATAGGAAGAGATGAAGAAAAGATACAAGAAAACAATCTGATTTTTCTGGTTAACTTTAGATGAACTTGTGATGTTCTTCATATACTCTGGTCCAATAAAAATGTTGCCTCCAATCAAAATTCATATAGTTATGATCATTTTATAGATATATTGATTAAAATTTTAAGACAATTTAATTTTATATATGTTTTAGAATATAGAAATATTTATAAATAATATTTTAAACAAAATAAAGTGTTGATGATCCTATATGCATAACTATCATTAAAAAAAAGTAATTTGGTGCCTCTTTAAATTATTTTTAAAGGTCAGAGACCCTAATCGGTCGCTTACTCTGCTTATACTCAAGGTCAAGACTGCTCTTCTCTGCAACAATCTCTAACAAACTTCTCCATATCCAATCTTTACTCAACACGTGTCACTCTGCTATTCGCCCTTGACCTTCCTTCACTCTAGCTCCTCCCACCAACTAACGACACGTGATATTCACCTTCACGCAGCATTCAAAGTGTTAAGTACATAAAAGGCAAGCCATGAAAAGGTTTATTCTATGGAATATGGAGTGAATTCAAAATTGTGCTTAAATGGTTTCTCGGATGCATATCGGACAACATGTCCAAATGCTCGCAGATCAATCACTGGTTATTGTGTCTATCTTGAACAGTCTTTGATCACTTGAAAGTTTGAGAAACAAAATTTTGTTAGTAGAAGCAACACAAAGGCTAAATATCGCAACATGGCTGGTGTTACTTGTGAAGTTCTTTAGTTGCATCAACTTGCACTTGATCTACATGTCATGGTAACATCAAAAGCTAAATTGTTTTGTGACAGTAGGTTAGCCATCTACATGACTACTAACCCAGTTTTTCATGAAAAGCAAAACACATCAAATTGGATTGTCATATTGTTCAGCATCAACTCAAGGCTAGCTTCTTGGGTTTGTTTCATGTCTAGTAGAAATTAAAATGCCGATGTTACTCACCAAAGCATTTCATATAGCCTCTTTTGTTAATCGGATGTCAATGTCAAGACTTTTGTTCACAAAGAGATTCACTTTCAAAGCTTGAGGGGGTGTATTGGTGGTTAGTAGAGTGGTTAGGTGGTTACAAGTTAGTTAGGAGATTATACCGTACATAGCATACATTTTATATATTGTTCATTTTTTAACACCAATCGAATTGAACATTACAACATCTTTTATATTTTAATCAATTGTATTTCAAATTATGAGTAGTTGGTTGCTATCTGCAGTCTATGCGATTAAGATGAACATTTTCACAAACGACGCAGTTCTCCTTGGAACATTTGGATCCACGATGGACGGTTCTACGCTTACGACATCCTCGATGGTCAGACTCTCTCTGCAACACATGAAACCACAATGAACGATTCTGTATGCAACATTTTGGAACCTCACGAATCTTTACATCTAAAATATGTAAGAATGTACATTTCTAAGAATCGAACTTCAGACGTAATGTAGAAGCCTTTAAACTCTTGATCCACTAGGAAAAGGGGCTTCCACATATGTATCTATCTATAATATAAAAGATGAAGGGAGTTCTCCATGGGGTGACACCTCATCATTTGACAATTAATTAGAGTTATTTAAAAGAAAACATTAAAATTAAATTTGTTACATTCATTTAGTGTTTGAATAATTCTTTCACTTTTTTATTTACTTTTTTTCTTCATCTAACTAATTAAAAGAGACTATCTCTAGCATTCTAAGATAGCCACCTCAGCCTATTTTACGTTCTCTTATAAGATGCCACGTCAGCCACTATCCTCCCTTAACACTACTTATTACTCTATCGTTTCAACAGCTTTCATCCCAAACAAAAACGATCTCTTTTTTGTGTTGAGCGGTCTAGCTTCTCTTTGTACAGTTTCCTAATATGAGCCATTAAATTAATCATTCGTCTTTCTTTGTACAACGCGGGAATGAGGAGGTGAGAAAATCAACCATGCCCACCGAGAAGCCACAACCGGCGAAGAGCGACTCGAACAAGCATATATAGATGGAAAAGCAGCGACTACAAAGTCGAAGGGTGATTGGGAGACGCTGCTAACGAAATAAGCGAGCTTGGAAAGCAGTCTAAGTTTCTCCCGTAATCATGCTCGGGATCGGATAAGGTTTTATCTTTTTCGTCTTTTCGTAGCTATAAATCTCTTTGTACATGAAGTCTACTAAGTTT